>WAAE01042311.1:0-13189 GCA_013400495.1 Nicator chloris | reverse complement strand
TTGGTAGTTTTCATTTTTTGTTCAACAGCTTTTCAGGACTGAACTCTATGGAAGTATGACTTACTTACTCAAGGGTTCTTAACAAAGGAAAGCTTTAAATTTCAATTAAATATGCTGCTAATTCAAGTTAGTAAACAACCTGTCCACCTGCTCTGATCAAAATGTGAATAATTGCCATGTGCGAATTGTTGTATGAATCGAAAACCGAAACAGATAAGGGAATACATTAAAAAAAAAAAGCTGTTGAATGCTTTTTCATTCAAGATTTATTTTACTTGTCAAAATAATTATATTTACTTATTTATTTTAAATGAATGATCAATTTTTATAGTGTGTGAACAGTCCTCTTTACCTGTACTGCTTATGGTGTGGTAAATAATTGCTGAGATGCAGACCAGGTCCTAACAACCCTGTTCAGGATTTGACTCCTTTCAACAAAGCTTCTAGAATAAGATGACAGATGTTAGGCAAATTAAAGTGAGTGATTGTGTACATTTGAACTTGCATATCTATGCATGTTTCCATTTTTTGTGAGCAAATACCTGGGGTCCTACCTAAATGAAATCTTTGCATAGAGTTTCCTAGAATCTTTGTGTCTAGAAAGTAGATCTACTGATCACCAGGAGAATTGCTGTAATTGTAACAACATTTGGTAGCTTATTTCATCAGCTATTATTCTTTAATGAGTATTTGAAAGCATGTTTTCTATGGGTTGTTATATGTACCTTAATGTGGAATTTCTGGAATACAATTAAGGCAACTGTTAACTATTATAGTAACGGCATTTTTACTAGATAAAAAGAGAGTTTTTAGGTACTTGGTAACTGTGTCAACTTGACATTACTTTTCATTGTGGTTGAGTTATTTTTAGCAGTGAATGGAAAAGTAAATAAAGGGCAAATTGTGGTCCCGCAGAAAAATAATTTTCTGTCAAAGTTTCACTTCTGGCTTTTGGGCAAGCTGCTCACAGAGGTGCAGAGATCCTGCTCTGTAGATTTTTAAAATTCTTTTTCATTTCAAAGTGTGTATGATTCTCCAAACTTAAAGCTACAGTTTATGATTTTAGTTAAAATATGTTTGGTGTTCACTTATATATGTAAGATGATTTCAAGTGCTTTCTTCTCTAAGCTCGTATTCTTTGTGGAAATGCTAGTCATAGATACAGACATAGTACCCTTTGAACATAAATTTTTTTAACATGTAATACCTGCAGGACTAATGCAGGCAGTGAATTTCAAAAGGATTTAATTTGCTTATTTGTTTGTGATCAGTCCTGCTATGGACTTGCTGTAGAGGTGAAGGGGAAAAATTCTCATGAGTGAGGAAGTGAACCCAGGGAAATACTCTAGGGATGTAGTCTAGTTTCTTGTGATAGAGAAATATGATTTCTTTCAGTTTTTCAGTGTGCCTAGCATAGAATTTTAATGAAAATTCCAATGGCATGGCTTAGTCAAAATATATAAATGGACTAAACTGTAGTTGTTTTCAGACACTGAAGATAAGTTTAGAGGTATCTGGTTGCAAAGCATATGAAACATAGCATGTGATATTTTATTTTCTTAAGTTGCAATCAATAGTTGATTGCTTGACTTTACCAGACTCAGTGACATGTACTGAGTCTCCTAGAGAATGATGTGCCAGCATGGCAGCATCCAGTTTCCAAGACTGGACAGCCTGCTATGCAAAGGGGTAGTATGTTTAACATCTGCCCATTTTACGTGAGAGATTTGTAATACCACTGTGAAAGTAAGATAGGAAAAATACCATTTGTTCTCTGGCAAAACTTCAAAGATAGTAAAAAGTTTCTCCCTAAAAGCCCAAGGAACTTTTCAAAGAGGTTCTGCCACATGGCTTCCAAAACAAAGGATTGACAGATCTCTCTGGTTTATTGAACTCTTTAATGATGTGATATTAGCATTGATTTGCTGCGAAAGCACTAGATTACTTGAGGTGTGTTCAGTGATGAAATTGGAGGATGACAGCATCCTATTCCTGTTCACATTAAAGCTTTTGAAAAAGTCTACAATCTGATGTATGTAATTGCTGTCCTCCTGTAGGTATTGCTTTTATTTACCCTCTTTTTTTTTTGCATCTCTGTATCTTGCTTTTCTTTTCAGTGAAGAGATGGATTGAAAGTTCATGTAATAAAACTGTTGCAATATAAATAAAGTGCAGTTAAAAGTTATAGAATAGTTATAGAATCTAGCATACATGTTTGACAGTGGCTTAGAGAATGCATTGTCACTCCTTCACATCACTAGAATTTTCTTTATGTCACTAGAGGTTTTGGAAGTGGAATAAATGTATATTACTGTTAAAAGTATAAATACTTTACATTTTTAAATTATGTTGGGTTTGCTGGTGCATATGTGTGCCAAAAGGAAATGTTAATCTGTCATGTGTAATAAAGTAGCAGAAATGGAGAATATTTGAAATTTGTACTGGAACTGGAGTTTAATTTGAATTAAATGGAAAGCATTTATTGCATGCTTCTAAATGAGGATTTAATTAAAATTAAATTAGTGCATCTTTTTAGACTTACCCCTGAATAGGAAATTTGAGACATGCTTCAGTTGATGGTTGGTTTTCTCTGACTTTGATTAATCACTTTAAAAGTAAGTGGAGGATCAGTACAGTAATTTCATAATTATACACAAGTGAGTTAACTTGAAACTTTAAAGTAACTGTAAAGGGAGTTTGATCTTGGTTAGTTTCATGTAATGCTGTGCATCTTCTGTGAGTGATTCAGATTCTTGTAAGTGATAATCTGAAAAAAGGACCCATACCATGATGCTACCTGTTTATTTACGAGATACTTCGTTGGTAAATGTTGGACCTGGGAAAATTATTTTTCAAAGATGTTGGAACAGTAAGCAGAGGTTGAATGAAGCCATGAAATTAATGGAAATATTTTTGATGACTTGAGTGGGCACTGGCTCGAGCCCTAGGCCAGTAAGCATTGTTAAAGATTATTTGATAGAACAGTTAATGAGGGTAAAGCCCGGAATGTGTTGGGCACACCTCACGGGGCACAGGTTAAACTATCTGCTGTGGCTGAGCTGGCTGCTTTCTCCTGAGCAAATGTTAAAAGCAAACAACCTTTCAAAAAGCTTATTCAAAAGTTTTAAATTGCTGTAGATTTGCTCATTTGTGATGTTAGTAATACCATAAACATAGATCAGAGTGCAAAGCAAAATCATTTTGCAACTTGAAGATCTCAAGAAAGTTTTATTTGAAATAGGCTATTTGTAGTAAATCAAGATTCATTAAATCTACAATGACAACTTTTACATGACAAGACTTTTTATTAATGAGCTTTACAGCCATTATTATTTGAAAAAAACCCCAACTTTTTGTGATTTGTACATGTCGTACGCTGAATTTATTCAGTTTCTGTTGAACTTGCACTGTGGATGTGGAAAATAATTCAGCAAGGTGTTTATGCACAGATTTAGGAGAATTTATTTTATTAGCAATTCTGTAATACCTTGCAGGATATTGTCAAGTATACCACATATTTTAAAACTTTGAAATGAAGAGCTATACATATTAGCTACAAATACAGTTCAATTTCTTTTTATTTCTAGTCTCTTTCAAGTTTCAGGATTAGCACTAAATATACAAGGTTTTAAAATTTTAAATTTTTACATTTTTTAAATATTTATTTAGAGTCTGGCAGTTAGCTTCATTAAAGAGGCGGGAATCTGTATATTGCTTTTGATTGAAATATCTATTGGAATTTTTGTATGCAACTAAAGTCTTTTTAAGTCAAAAAACAACTTGATAAACAACTTTAAGGCATTCTTGGAAACTTGAATTAATGTTTATTTATTGAATTAAATTGTATGTTGTTTTTTTTCTTAAATATATTTTCTCCTAGTATAGCTAGTTGACCTGGAGGAAGTGCTTTAGAGACTTGACTGCTGTATTGCCAAATTCTGAACACATTATTACAAGTTTTAAAAGCAGAAGTGTATTTACTTGGATTTTAGTTAAAGTGATACTTGATTTTTAAACATGTGGGAGAAAACCGCAATCAAATTAGGAGGAAACTGTTAAGCTTCTGTTGCTACTTACCAGAAGATTTTTATGTGCTGTGAGCCTGTACTGGTTGTTTACTTCATAAAGAATCTAAAAAATTGCTTCGATTGGGAGGAGGAGAAAATTTGGAGTGAAGAAAGCTTATTAAAACTGCATGTACCCTGTTTCTGTCATGGTATTATATTGCCTTAAAATGTACACTAGGTAATTTTTAAAGAGGATGATGCATATTTAATGAAGAAATTTATTTATTTAAAAGGAAGGGTTGCCAATCAGTCTAAATTTGCTTCAGTTAAAACTTGATGGTCTAAAGACAACTTATAATAATTTTCTTGTTATAAAGTATTGTCAAATTTGTAGTAGTATCAGTTAAGTTTATGGAAACTTTGTTTTAAGGTGGTTTAAAATAGAAGTAAATCTTTAATTTGTGTTTGATGGCACCTGTTTTCATTTTGTTTCCCTGGCAACACCAGTGGTATCAAAAATTGCCTGTAGACCACCCTGGTTGTAGAGAAGAATTAAATCAGCTTGGCTCAGCCTTTGATTTTACTGACTAAATACTTAGACAAAGCTTTAATACACAGTCAGTATTTTGCAAACTAACTCAAATGATTTGGGTATACCATTTGTGATTTCTTTTAATTAGACTTTTCTGTTCTAATGCCAGTTTGTCTTGTTCTGCTGTTTTTAAAATGCATTGAGATACAGGAAGAATTTTTGATACACTATCCCAAAAAATGTGTTTGAAAGCTATAATAACTACCTGCAGAAAAGTAGAGTAAAAATTCCTAGTTTTTAGATAACACAGTCTGTCTGCTGTATGGATCCAGGGTCTTCTTCCAGACGTAAATTGTCATTATTTACATTCCCATGGGAAACAAATAAAGGCAACATGAGTGTTACCTCCAGATTCTACTTTTGTCTGTGCTTCTTTACGGTGTCTGAGAGTTCACCTTATGAAAATTACATATATGCTGTTCCAAATGCCACAAATCTTAATGTGTTACCAGTTTGTGTTTCAGAAACACGAACATGGGCATAATTCTTCCAAATACTGCTTATCATTACCTATTTGCCTGAAAATCTCTGCTTTACTGACAGAAGCCTTGTCTGCTATGAGGAGCTCCTCCTCTGAGCTCCATGCTGTACTGTTGATGATTAAAAAAAGGAAAAAGTTGCTGTTCTGATGGAGCAATTCAGATTTATAGTGATAGTTACAGGAACACTGGACAGTCTGAGAAGTTTAAGGTGTCTTAGATTTTTCCATTCTCCCCCAGAAACTTGGAATAATTTTGGAAGATAATGAAGTAATCTGTTCCCAGAAAAGAGAGTACCTCTGGTGGAGTTCATGGGTACCTGTGGTGCAGTAATTCCCAGTGTCCTGGTGCTGGGACTGGAGGCATTAGAGATGGCAGCCCAGTATTTTCTCTACTGCTGCTCCTTTTCTCATGCTATGAGAACGTAAAACAGGTAGCATCAGCCAGCACAAGATTTATTGGCAAACTGACATGCATGTGTTGAAACAGTCATCTGTTTCAAGCGGGATGTTCCTTAAGAAATGTGATAATTGTGAACTCTAACCTGGGACAGAGGGCACGTCTGCACTGGGCAGGTACATCCAGACCCAAGTGAACTTTGCCTGTACTGCCCCCCTTTCAGTTTTCTCCAGGAGTTTCTCTGGAGCAACTGTGTGTGTACTGTAAATGTCTTGCTTTTTGTTTGTTTCTCTGAATAATATGACTAATTTGTGCAAGCAGCATTTTTTGATATTTACGAGTGGCTAGCATGTGATTCTTGGTGGTGAAAATAAGCATAAGCAAGTTCCTAATTTGTAAAACATGCTGTTCTTAAACAGTCAGAACAATTAAATTATTTAGAGAAATTGGCACAAAGTTTCTTAGAACTTGATCCCTCTAGCAGTCGTGTGAATTGTCATGCATAAATCGTGACTGTGGAGCAACTGGTTGCATTGCCACTTGCTTGGTGTGAAAATATGTGGGGTGTGCAGTAGCTGGAAGGTTCTTTCTAGACTGGAAATAATACAGTAAGCTGATGGTGCTGGAGAAGGGTCTTACTGCTGTGGGCCTGGGTGAAGAGTAGGACAGGCTAAAATCCAGAGGACATGTCTGTCTGTCTGGGTGTTGAAAAGTTGGTGGGTGCTCCCTCTGACAGCTGCGCTGTCCGAGGGCAGGACGTGACGTGGCTCCAGGTCAGGAGCAGTGCACTGCCCTGACGTGCCTCTGTACCCAAAGTAATGTACCTGGCCTCTGAGCTTGCTTCCATGTTTACCTCTCTCTGGGTGAAAGATACATTCTGCTTCAGGCTGTAATTCATAACCTTTAATACGGAATACATTCACAGAGCCTGCACGGAGTGTGGACACAGAAGTTCATTTGACCAAGCACCTAAATCATATGCTGCAGGATTTCTGCTGCTGGCTTGTTGACTTTGTGCATGTTCAGGTTAGATAAAGATTTAGTTCAGCATTAAGTTAGCTGATGCAAAATTTAGCCTATTAATTTTTTTAAAATTAACTTACTGCAGGAGAACAGTGTATTCTTTTGCAGTGTTTCTGATCTAGCATTATGATTCCTAAAGCTCCTTTAGTGTTGTCTGAAAAAAGCTTTGATAAAAATCAACTGGGCTAGCATGCCCATAATATAAGAGTTTGTTCTTGACCCCTTAGTACTTTATCCTTTTCTTATACATTAAGTCAATGGGTATAATGTTCATTTTCTTAAGCCATTAAGTCATATATGTCTTCCAATTATTGTTTCATACATTGAGCATGTTCTTTTCCTACTGCTTTTTAATAGTCTAGTTAGGATGTTATCTTGATTCCTTCCTTATATTCAGAAAGTAAAAACATGGTTGGCTCAGCTTTCTTTCACACCTGAAGGGAACTTTTTTCCATAAAATTAACCTTTAATGTTAACAGAGGAAGAAGGTCTATCTGAAATCATAATTATATTTGTAGCACATTTAATTAATGACAGTTATCAGAAGACACATGAGTCTGTGTGAGTAGAAGGAGATTGACAAACCTGGCATTGATACAGGAACTTTTTTTTTGCCTTTTGTAATGTAACTTTGATTAAAAGATGCTCTTGATGCATATTGCCAAAATAAATAAATTTCACACTCCAGAATTTCAGCAATTGACAAAAGTCTCCACCTTTATTGGTTTCCTTTGACAGTTACCTTTATAAAAATAGCCTCTCAGAGTGACTTTCAAGGCCGTAAACTGATTACTAGAGGCCAAGACATCAAATCTGGAGCTAAAAACAGGCACTGAAAATGCCTTCCTTTCTGTTTACATTGGAGAATTGTTACCTAGGCTCTGCTGCTGTAGTGTACACACAAGGTGGTTTGACTTCTGCATTATTCCTTTCTCTAGCTTTTTTTGCTTTCATGATAGGAATCAAAAACTCTATCATAATTTCATGATTACTGTGCCCAAGATGGGCTTTAAAAAAAAATTAATTATTTATTTGTATTTCACTACTTATTTATAAACATCTGAAAAAACTTAGTATTGTGTTTGTAAGAATTCTACTAGACTTTCAACGTTGAAGTGAGAGCTTTTGGTTGCTATTGAGGCTTATGAATTCATTGACAAATTCATCTGTAAGGGAAATTTGTTTAACAGAGTAAAACATTATGTTTCTAATGCCTTTGCATTTCAGATGGTGATGGTTTAAATTATGACACCAGCCCTGTGCCTTAGGGCTTGCAATTCTGTAACTTTTTTCAGATGCATCAGCTAAGCATTGCCTAATTTGTTATGAAATTGAAAGAAAAGTTGTTCAATAATTCTTACTAAGTTGTGCTGCTGACATCTGTTTCCGATGAAATACTGGTAATATGATAAGAATTGAAAGAATTGTGTGATTACTGGTTTCAAATAACCATTCCAGTGATGGTCAACCAAAGACGGCTTTTCTTTCACTGAGAGAGTCGTTTCTGTGTATGGGGTGTTAAATCCAAATGGCGGAGAAAGCTAATGCTGGTGAGATGCTATGCAAAAGTAAGGTGTGTTGGTTTTGGATGCTGTTCTTTACAGAACCTCTGGCAAATTTAGGAGTTAAGTTACATATTTTTCTCGTTAAATTTATCATTAAGTGTGTTTATAGTTTACCTATGGAAATTATTGAATATTGTCTAAAAAAATGATGATGACTCCTCATTACAGACAATTTAAATATGTAGGCTTGGCTTTTTTATTTTTGATCAGTGTTTTTAATACATAAACCGTGGTTCTCAAAAAAAAAAAAAATTGTATCATTTGGCAGGTAAAAGGATCTGTTCTAGATGTGGAAGATTTTAAATGACCCTGTTTAGAGCCCGAGTAATGGTTCACTGGTCCCCTACCGTAAGTTAAAGTCAAATTTTGAAACTTAGTCTGAGTTGTCTAGATCAGGCAAGATGTGCTCAGGAATATCCTCTTCTTTTTTTCCCAATTTCCACATGAATTTTCATCTCTTCCACCTCCTTTCTTGTCCCTGATGCTTTGGCCAGGCAAAGGGGAGCTCTCCAGCATGCAAGCAGAGAAAAGGTAAGTGAAGTCACAGGAGTGAAGGCTGGCACAGTCTCCTTGAGAGACTGGAGTTCTGTTTTACACAGAAGATGAGAACCCAGCTATGGTGATCCCTTCACTGGGGGAACCTCTGGTTTCAGATCTTTCAGTAGTAGTAGTTTCATTTGTATTTTGTTGTCTATGCACACCAGCTTCTTAAAGAGAAAAAACAGTGACTTTGAGTTCAGGGTGTACATGTGAGTAGCTAAGGGATATGACTGATACATTTTAAGAATTCAATATACCTTAACTGCTGTACCTTGTGCTTATGTAACCTAGAGTTATGTTTCATCCCCAATACCAACAGCCTTGCTAGGGAAATACAGACAAATCTTGTTCAGAGGCAGAGCAATAAGTTTTAAAAACTTGCATCTAGAAGATGATGAGGAGCCTCAGTATTTTCAGACAAAAAAGAGCATTGTATTCTCTGTATTTTTTTCCCCATGGTTACAAGCTACTTCCAGACATGTGGAAACCTGCCTCCATTCAGTCAAGGTGAAGCAAACAACAAATTTTTACTGCTACTGTTTTTTTTTAAATATCTATATCTATGGAGTTAGTTTTTTGAGAGGAATATATATGTATATATAAAATTTGTAAACATATCTCAATATCTATAAACAAAGAGCTTAGTTTTTTATATGCAGGAATATATATTTATGGATTTATCTCTTCAAGAACTCTGTACAGATACACAGGTACACACAGAGGAGTTTTTCATTCTATATATTTGCAAATAATGCATCCCTGTTATAAGGGGATGTTTTCAGTTGGGCAAAAAATGAGTATTTGGTTAATTATTTTTCAGTCTCCATTTTTAATAAAATTTGGAAGCATTGTTTGTTCAGCAACTTGCGTGATGTCTTCTTGGTGGCCTTACCACTGCAAAGCGTTGGTTTCTGTATAGCCCTTCACAAAATGTTTATGCCTAAGACCTCCAGTGAACTTAAAGCTGCATCTGATACTAAACCCAGACAATCTCCATTTTACTACTAAGAATGGGTGCCCAGGTAATGCTTAACTACTGTATAGAAAATGAGTCTTCCTGTGCATTTTCAACATCAACTGGATGTCAGATAGGTCCTTTGGAGTGGAATTAGGCAGAGCATCTGGTAAGTCATCCTGTATCTGTACTGCTGGACAGATTCACACGAAAACTTCCAATCATTGGCTATTTTAAAATGAAAAACATAATTACAGGCATTGAATCTCTGAAGGAATTTATCCCAAATTTACCCATCTGCTGCTGTTTTTAATATGAACTTCTTAGTTTAACGTGTGCTTGAATTTCAGCTCAAGCAATTGACTTTTCTCTTTACATGGTTGTCTTCTAAATCATTACCTGTATCAGTCTAATACAGGCATTATAGCCCAGCAGTCTGTAACAGGTGTGCTCATTCTCCCTCTCTTTATTCTTCTGTGTAAAGGAAAGGTGGAACAATCTCACATCTCCCTTGCCTTTTGTATGTCAGCTGATTTAGGCTTGACTGTGGAGTTTGCTACTGCTTCAAATAAAGGCTTGTTTAAAATAAGGGAATAATTTCAAGTGAGTCCTCTTTATCCTGGTTGGGTAGCTTGTTTAATCATCTTTATGCCATTCCTAGGTGTGTTTTTATGTTCCCTTTAACTTATGAAGGCTGATTTCCTTCTTCAGTGGGCATATCCATTTATGGACAAAGAAGATAATTCACTAGATATGGGACTTGGTGGTGGTCTTGGTTATGCAGTGCCTGGGGCTCTGCCACAGGAAAGGCCCTTTGGACTGTGCTGTGCTGCTATTGAGTCATTGTTTCAGTGCATCACCCCACATAGTTCCTTGTAAGTAGCCAAGAGAAACTGCAGGAGGAGTGATGAAGATACCACCCTCAGCACTTTCTGGTGTTGCTGTCTGTTCTAGGGAAACCTTTGCTTTCTGACTTGCATTTGGTGCTTTCAGGTTGAGTGCTCTGTCTTCAGGCAGCATGCCCAGCCTTTCTCTACCTGAAGTTTGAGCCAATAGTCTTTAGCAGCTCTCCAGCTCTTGCTGTTTTCCAAATCAGTGGCTCTCATTTCTGATTTCAAATAGGTTCGAGTGCACCATGCGGTCTGGTGTTCAGCTAAATATGTAGGGTTGCAGAGACAAGACATAAGCTCTAAATAGTGATAGAGGAAAAATGTTCCTGAAATACATGTCACTCTTAATGCTAAGTTGTATGGTGCCCCTGTTTTATATTAGCATGTTGCTTTGGCCTGGATGAGTGGTCTGTATGTCTGGAACTTCCATTCACCCTGTGCTAGCTCATAGCTGACTTTGAGAATCTGTCTCAGACTCTGGTTGCCTGGTCTAGCTTCAGTCTTTGTCCTGTTCTAACACAGTGACAACATCTACCTCTGTGGCCTGACGACACTGTATGTACAGATGACCAAGAGGAGTGATATTGTTAGAGGGATTGCTTTTTCCCAGCTGAGGATCA
This sequence comes from Nicator chloris, assembly GCA_013400495.1. Taxonomy (NCBI): domain Eukaryota; kingdom Metazoa; phylum Chordata; class Aves; order Passeriformes; family Pycnonotidae; genus Nicator; species Nicator chloris. Next base: position 2,119 of record WAAE01042311.1, on the reverse strand, counting down.
GTCTCCTGAGAAAGGAAGAAATGAAGTTCAAGTCCCTGTAAAGCTTTTTCTTTAAGCTCAATAGTGTAATATTTGTCAGGAATAGTTTCTGACACTTTTCAGGAAAACATGGGTCTGGAACAATGCTTCAAAACTTACCCTTTTTGATAGGGGACTTCCAAAGGAGGTCTTTTTGCCTTGGAAATCCGCAGGAAATAATGATTCTTCCTATTTCATGTCAAGCTTTTTCTTTAGGAGTTTTATCACTTGTGTTACTTCTCCATTTTTTGGCTTCCATGAAGAACGTTTAACTCCATCCTGCTCTATTTGAGTGCTAGGAACCCTGTTCAGCTAGAAAGTGTTCTGGAGCATGCTGGAGGTATTCAAAAGCCATCTGGACATGGTCCTTGGCATCTGCCTCTGGGTGGTCCTGGTTGGTCAGGAGGATTGAACAAGGTGACCTCCAGAGGTCCCTTCCAATATCAACCATTCTGTGACGGTGGTGTCTCTCAGAAATTCTTGAATCTGTAGTCCTTTCCTTCAACCTGCGCCTTTTAATAGTCTTCCTTGTTGTTGACCTTGGATCTGAGGAGGAATGGAGGAGTTTGATTAACTTTGTGACACTATACAGACTTTTATAGGGATTAGATTATTATTTTCTTATGCTGGGAATCTACCAGCTGATACTTTTTTCAAATTGCATGTGTTCCTCGGCTAACATAGACGTCATTCATCCCTTATTATCCTACTTGCTTAGGAATATTTCTTGCCTCTATTTTCTCTGCTCTAAGAGAGCTTTCTAGATACTTTTTATCTCAGGCTGGATAGAGGAATTTCTGTGAAGCTGCTCAAGTGGAATGAATACATACAATTAGAGTGAGAGAGAGAGAGAGAGAGATGCTAGTTCTTCACCATTTTCAAAGTGTACCTTTCTCAGATCTGCAAAGCCTTCCCTTGGTAGTTCCATACCTATGTTGTAAAGTATCCTGCTATTCAAAGGCTGTTCAAGCAAGATCAATCTTGAAGATGCTTTGTGGGATGCTTCATGTGAACTATGCTGTTTACTCAGTGAATAGTTATCTTACTGCTGGAGGAGCCAGGAATATGATTGCTAACATATCATTTGAGGAGAGAGGAAAGGCCATTTATGTGTAACTGTATATGGCTGCTGTGTCTTGAAGAGCCTTTGCATTTAGAAATCCGTTCCCCTGTCTGCCCTGAGGTATTTTGTATAAACTGGGGACAAGCTGCTAGGAATTAAGGGTATGATATGGCCCATTTATACAATATCAGCATTTCTAGTCACTGCTTCAACTATTGCTATATTGTTTGCATACTTGAGTGATTGCAACAGCCACAATTGCTAAACTGTAATTTTTTTTCAGCAATATAGGCTATAAATTTTTGTTGCCTAAACAGTTTGTGAAGGAATGTTATTTCTGTGTGTACCTATAGTAACAGAGATTTGCTTTCACTTGTTTTTTTTCTCTGCCGTGTCAGTCACTATAGAAAAGCTGTGATACATGCCTTCAAATAGAACAAAATGCAGTAGGTTAAACCAGACCCTAACAAATTTGTAGAAAATATGATTAGTAAGTGTTTGGACAAGGCAGTAAAACACAGACCACAGACCCCCAACCCCAACACTTACGGAATTTTCTAAAATATTCCAGGCTAAATAATGGGGGAGTCTTGACTCTAGATGCTTGCTATTTTTTTCATCTTCTCTCTTCAGGTTTGTTTATAGTTTGATTTAAGCAAAGGAAAATAGATGCAAAGCCAGTTCACGTTGTTGCGGATCTTTTCTCTCAGTGTCTAAATATCTTTCTGGCCTCCAAAATATCTTATGCTATGAATATTTTTCGTAATTATCAAGAGTTTTTCTCTTTTATATCCTTGATATCCTGTAGAGTGATACCATATACATACAACTGAGCAGTTGATCTTCATGACTTCCTGCAGAGTGTGAAATTCCTGTCAGGTGTGCAGTATTTTGAAGAGGACCAAGTCTAGTGGATGTCTAATTAGCAATTGGATGCATTGGGTTGGTGTTATGCATTTTAATTAATCTGTTGTGTTCTGTGTGTGCTCTCTGTTGAAATTTGTTGAAAGCGTAGCAGATATATTGGGAGGAATTAGA
>WAAE01042300.1:0-12327 GCA_013400495.1 Nicator chloris | reverse complement strand
CTTGCATTGCAACCCAAGACAACCTGTGAGCTGGTGCTGCATTCTGTTTTTTTTCCAAAAACTTAAGATAATAAATTCTATTTCAGCACAACTTAACTGATACAGAACTGACCTTGAAATACTTTCTGTATTTATTTTAGTTGATCTTCTGTATTTTTCACCAGCAGAGTATTTGTCCTAAATAGGACTTCAGGCAGATTTAAAGATTTGAATAATGCCTCTCAGAGGCATTATTTTCCTGCAGAGTGGGGTTCTTTCAGCATTATTCACACCTTGTATCTCAAGTAAGAATGTAGCCCTCAGCTATGGAAACAACCTGAAACATTTAAAATTGTTTACCTTGAGAAGTTTCTTGCAGCCACAGTATTGTGTATTTGCCTTTATAAACTCTATACAGTTGTTACAATAACAAGAGAAATTGTCTGTTTAAATAAACACTTTAAGAAACAGAATTGGTGACTAGCACTATACACCAATTTCACCACCTTTTCATCTACATTGGTGTATAAACGTCTGAATTTCTGCAACGGTGTAAAATATATTTTAATAATAGTAGAGAATGCTTTTCAACTGGTTAAGATTTTAGGTTAAGTAATAGGTTATCTTGACATATGGCGAGTAAGTGTCATAATTGCTCTAGCTTAACACTTCTGATTTATGTCTGGCTTAAACCAGAACACAAAAAGTTTATAGAACAGCCCTTTGAACTAAAAAGCCTGTTTACTAGAAGTAAAGTTTACTTTTAGCCTTTTTACCAAAAATAAAACATTCAGTAAAAGTGGAGTCGGTAGGATGGGTCAGACTCAAGTCTGTTCCTATTTTGCGTGTTTTTATTAGGCTGCCTGTACTGACTGGAAAATTCGTTGAATATTACTTTATTTTCTGCTCTTCCTCCTCAACACCAAATGTGGGCTATGTGGCAGAGTGAGATGTTGCTTCTTCTATTGTCTGTCCTGTACACATTAAATAAAGTGACTGTTTCTAGTGATGGTACTTCTGATAGTTTTTATGTTTTGTGTGTTTAATATGATTTTGTGGAGTTTGGTTTTGTTAACCTTGAGCTGTTGGAGCAAAAGTAGATAAAACAAGTTGAAGCAATGAACACTCTACAGAAAATGGTTTATTTGTAATTTTAGTGTCTTCCTTCACTTACAACATCATTACAGTTTGTCTGCTAGGAGCTGCATAATGTGCATGCAAGATATTTGCCCAGGTGTTCTGGGCATCTGTAGCTTGTTCTCCAACCAGACAGTCTTATCTCCCACCCAGAAGAACAAAATCCACTTTTGCCCCTAGACATACCTTCCAAGCATGAAAAATCACATATGCAAAGACATTGAAAATGTGGCAGACCTAGATGCACTTTCTGCATTACTAGTTATTTGGGTAGATAATAAAGTTTCAGGTAGAAACCTTACTTTTCCTCCTTTTCTTTTCTCTTTGACCTAAGGTGTGTTTACAGGGAAAGCTACCTGAAGCCAGTTTTTCCATAGATGGGATCTTTATGTTGCAAACACTTCAGCAGCAGAGCTGTACTACCTGACTTTCTGCAAGTGAAGAGTCTGCAGTGGAACTGGTTATTTTAAATGGAAGAGGTGAGCCAGTGCTTCACTGGACTGTAACCAGGAAACTTGAAACATTACAGAACCCAGCCTCTGTTCTCTTTGGTTTGATATTTTGTCAAATTCAAAAATGTGTCAGCTGTGCAGCAGGTTTGTAGTACAATCAAGTTGCTCCATAAGAAGCAACCAAGAGCTGGCTTGTATATTCATGAGAGTTCATCAAGGACTGATTGAGAACTTCATGTGGAAACATGCCTATTTTTCAAATGAGACGTTAAACAAAAAAAAATTCCATGTGATTTTGACCACTTGTGGTCATCCTAAACATATTATGATTAGTTTGTTTCTAGGAGTGGGGAAAAAAGTCTTTCTTTCTGATAGCAAAACCTACTATTCTATTTTCAAATGTATATGCTTACATAACTGTCTGTGGTATTTTTGATTTGGAAAAATATGATCAACCAGAATGCCCTGAATTGGGTTCCTTTGCTAGAGAGTGCTTGGAATGCACTCAACTCTAAATCACATTGCATGACTAGGCCAACCATGTAGGTAGGAAAACCTGAAAACAAATGAAACTTGAAATGAGCCATGCATACTTGTTTTGGAACATCAAGAGGGCAAGGAGAGTTATTAGTCCTCAAACTACATGTTTTTGCAGTCATGTACTTTTATTTTCCCATCATAACTCAAGAAGATTTGAAAAAAATCTAGGAAAAAACATCACTGTGGCTAGGAAAACATGCTAGAAGTGTGACAAAAGCTGGAGCAATTCTTCCAACTCTATTATTCAAACCCTTGACTTCTGCTTAGCTTTCATTTCAGGACATGTTAGTGAATACTGGTAGAGGAGAAGCTAATACTTGTCTCTGATTTACCAAGTAGAAACTTGCAGATAGATACTGTACTCTTGAGGCTGGCAAATGATATTGAACTTTTGGAATCTCTTTCTCACATGCTTGCTATGCTGGACAACTTCATAACTACTGCCTAATTTGGAAAATGCTTAAACTATTTCTTGGAAAGTGCTTGAAGGTCAGGCAGAGGGGGTTTTTTTCTGTGTTTTACAGTAATTATTATTACATAGGACAGTTGTGTGCTACTTTTCATAGAGATCTGGCTAAAGACTACTGATATGATGGAGGCATGCTTCCTGACACAATAGAAAGCCTGCTGAAGACAGTGAAAGGCAGTACTACCTACATGTCCCTGTACCTGCTACACATCCGTATTTACATTTAGGAAATAGGCACTCTAGAATTGTCTTTTAAATCTCCCAAATATTTAAGCACTGCACAAATTTTGGAGCTCAAAATGAGGTCTTTGATAACTTTTGAAGCTTTGGTATCATCCTCTTCTGTGGCAGAGATCCTCAAGAGGTTTCCCCATTTGAGACATCTCAGAGGTGCTCAAAAGGTGGCAGAAAATTATGGTAGAGGCTGTGAAGATACAGGCACAGGGGAGTAACAGGAGGCTGAGGGTGGAAGCACAAATCACAACTGGTCAGCAGACACAACAAAGAATAGGAAATACATTTACCAGATGTAAAAATCCCGTATGTGGTAAAAACACAGGAGAAAACAGGGAAGTGTCAAGAATTATCACAACCCCTAGAAGTCAGGAACATAGAGAAAAGGAAAAAGAATGGGGACGAAAAAAAGAGAGGAATTCCTCCACTCTGGTCTTCCTACACTAAGGACACCACTGCTCTTTAATCACAGCAAGTTCCCCTCAGCCTGGGTAGATAAGAAGGGCTGCTTTTTCTCTTGCTATTCAGCATATTTTGCCTGTATGAAGTGTCTTTACTATCTCACTGCACAATGTAACTTTGGCCCCTACAGAGTGCTGTGAATGTGTGTGTGTGTGTATGTGTGTGTGTGTGTGTGTGTGTGTGTGTGTGTGTGTGTGTGTGTGTGTGTGTACACATGTGCGCCTGCGTGCATGTGTGCGTGTGTTTCCCAATCCAGCCAGCCCACACAACAAAGTGGTTGATCTGCAGCACTGAGCCAAATTTAAGCTCAGAGGCAAAAACTCACTTGAATGAATGAGGTTTTCAAACCTCGTCTCCACTCCCTCCCACAGCTTCTTTGATCTCCTTTTAAAAATCTCAGACTGTCAAAACATAAAAGCATGTATGCATTTATGCACATGAATAGTCTCAGCAAACGCAAGGGAACAGGGTTCTGCCTACTCTCCCATTAGCACATTTGATGGAAGTCAAACCTCTCCTTTCCTCTGCACATCTATATTTGCCTTATCTGACCACTAGATTTGTTCTTTGTTGGCTGCTTTCTGTCCCACACATTCGTACATTGCTTAGAAGAGCACAGTAACCCAGTTAATTATAATTAATTGAACTGCAAGAGAAGTGTGTGACTCAAAGAGCAGTGGTCCTGCTGTACAGAAAAAAGAACAAAATAAAATAAGGAATAAAAAGTTCTAGGGTAGGTATTGGTATTTATGTTTTCTGTTTTAAGGTTAGGGTTGTTCTGGTTTTGTTCAGCATAGACTTAGATTTCTGGGTGGAGGAAAAAATGTTTACACAACAGTGTCTGGATACTGTGGTGTTCTTAGGTTTTGGCAAAATGTCTCCAAATAATTTGAAATGTTATTTTAAGAGATGCTGAGATTTGGATTGAAAACAGTAAGATAATTAGAAAATACTGACTTGAATTTTGAGTATTCTAGAAAAAAAACCCCAAAACAAAACTTCTTTTTCACTTTATGGCTTTGAGAAGCTACTGTGTGCGGGCACACTAACTGCTCTCCTACATCACCACAGTGCTGCAGTTTTGAGGCTGTCCTAATAATTTCACTTTATGTTTTCTGATGGTAGAAGTTTAAAGCAGCCTTTGCCTTTCTCTGAACTCAGACTGGAAAGGCAGTCAATAAACTGCCTAAAGTTTGTGGGCAAAAGCCCAGGTTGCTACATTACCTCCAAATTATGCCTCTAGCACACTATAAACATGAACTTCAATCTAATGGAACAGTATCATCAGATATGTGCTTCTCAGCTGCAGGTTGCTTCCCCCATCCTCTTAAAATTGTCATTGCTAACAGTGGTGTAGGGGAGATGTGAGTGAGCATAAATATGAAGGCAATGTGTAGCATAGACACTCTGTTAAAACAAAAAGTAATTCCTTTGGTGCAAATCACCCCCTGGGAAAATTATTGATTTTTGAAGTAGGCAGGCCAGGCCCTATGAATGACAGAGTCTGATAAATTGTCACACATGCCGTATGTTATGGCCTTGCTTCAGAAGCTCCCCATAGGCAAGTTTTGTGAGACAGACCAATGCAGGAGTGGATAAATTTCCCTTTTTCCAGTTCTTTGTGAGTTCTCAGCAGACTGAAAATTATTTGCAGAAGAGGGTTTAATTTGACAGTGGCTTTAAAATAAAGGCACTCCCACAAACACAACTAGGGAGCAAAAAGCTATTTTGCAATAAATTACACTAGTTATAATTGACCCTTGCCTTTGCCATCTTGCTGAACAAATGCACATGTAATTTGAGATAGCTTTAAACACCAGGCTAATAATAGTCCTATGATGAGCAGCATGCCAAAGTTAAAGAAAAGTCTGTTAAAAATTCAAGACAGATCTACTTCCTCCTACCTTGCTCATTTTCTCCCTCAAATGTCTCTCTTGCAGACTCAATCTTTATGCTATTCTCTGTAAGCACACTGGCATTGAAAAAAGTAAGGCAAATAATCTATTAATTGCAGAAATGAAAGTAATATTCATTTTGTCCTTTGCTGTGACTTGGGTGTAATTGCTGGGAAAACATGAAGTTGAGATATTCGAAACAGCAGTTGGATACAACAGTGTATGAAGTGATCTAAGTTGCAGTGAAAGAAACCAGTCAGACATTCTTTCATGTCTTGTCAGTTGATATTGAATTCAAAGAATTGTACTAAACCCCAATATATTATTACTATCTATTACAAGGAAACACCAGCTGGAATGTTTCTCTTATAACCTTATTTTTTATTCCATACTGTTGCGATAAAATACCTTTAGGCTATTGGAGCATTCATGAAGATGAACCATATGAGAATTTAGAGCATTCCCTTCATAATTACACGTTGCTTTTTTTAGCAATTAATTCACATTGCAGCAGAAGCCAGTAAGTTTAGTTTGATGCTTATGTACAGGTACTAAATCAGATCTGAGGGCCTAATCATTTGAGCTCCCCATCTCTTAGAGTGCCCAGATGGAGAAGCATTTGATAGCTGTACAAAAGCAGGCTGGTAGGAAGAAATTTTTTCTGCTACATTAGGTCTTTCCTTTTATTTCCAATAGCAAGAGTAGCTGAACTCATGAAGTTAAAATTTAAAGAGACACTGTTTGATGGCAGTCCTCTTACCTGCATGAAAGTCACCACTGTAAACCTTCCTAAATTCTCGGCTTCACCTCTGAAAATGAGTGTGTACAAAGCTTTCTTTAATGAAATATAGTAACCTCTTGTGGGAATACACAGGTCAGAGAGTGAAGCAGACTTAATTAGCATAGCTGGTTTGATAACCAGGATGCCCTGGCAGGAACAAACAGAGCTTTGAAGACTACAGAAGATGGGATTAGATCTGCTTACGGGAAAGAAGAAATTGAGTCAAACTCCTCCAAACAAGATATGTTGTAAAATGTATGAGTTTGTCTGTATCATGTTTAACCTAATCATTGTAGTGGAAATTATTAACCTTCCTGAAATGGTATATAAGCTTTTGGAAAATCTCAGTAAAATCGAATTCTGATCATCAGAATCAGTGTTCCCGTGTCTCTATCAATCTTCAATAACAGCTGTGTTCATTCAAAAATGAGGAAAAATGCCCAAAGTAATCTAAGCACTTCAAAGCTCACAAAATGGGGAAAAGTGAAGTAATTGACATAAATTACTGTCATGTAATATAGAAAACATAATTCTTCATGTCAAATTTTCCTTAGAGGTAGTTTGTAAAAAAAGGAACTTCTCTTTGTTTCTTTCCTAGTATAAAGAACATCTTCTATTTAATTTCATTGTACAATTGTACAATTGTACATTTGAGTGTACAATTTCACATCTATTGACTGTCTAATTCTGACAGACCCCAAAAACTTACTATGGTATCAGTCCTTAGGATTAAGCAAGACTGAGTCCCAGAAACAGTTTTTCACATCTATATTCGGTACAATACATAATGAATTATTGCCTGATGATGATGATGGTGATGATGATAAGCAAATGATGTGCTAGAGTTAATGGGAAGAATACAGGTGTTACAGATACACTTCTGAGGGCAGACCTAATGCTAATATGAAATCAAAACTTGCTTTTGCACAGATAATTATCTTGGTGGTTACGTGTGCCTCGACAAAGCTTGAGGCAGCTTGGATGTTACCAGCCGAGCCCAGAGAAACATTCCTTAGCCTTGTCATGTTGTATGTTAGGAGCAGGTTTGCTGATACAAATCTGCTCCTGTGTATCTTCCTCAAGTGGAATGCTGCAATAGGCAGCTTGTTCAGCAGTTTATGTCCAGCCTGTGCTACCTGGTAGATTTCAGAAAGGTGAAGGTTATTTCCAACAGTCAAGTAGATTAGACATCTAGCTTCAACAGAAGCAATAGTTTTTATACCTGCATAAATTGCATGCATCTGGATTTTCAGTGTCTGAAATTTGGTCTAGTACACATTTTGGCAGCTGGTGGGGACACCTAGGTTGTCCATGGGACCCCTCAGCAGCCTCTATAAAGTGACCCATCCACTGGGGTCATAAACACCCAGTCCATGCCCATGTTCCTGTTGCAAGCTACTGCATCACCTCATGAGGCAGAAAGAATTAGAAATAAATTAAAATCTGTCTTTCTCTAGGTAACTATGTAAACTGGTGGGAGCAGGGTGGACTAGAGGGCACCTGGAGCAGGTGACCTTGTTATGCTCAATCCAGCACCATAGGTCAATGCTCATCCCTCTTAGAAGCCAACCCTGGTGGTCCTGGCTGAAGGGTGAAGGTGCCTTTTTCTTGGCACCACATCAGTGGGATGGATGATTTGAAGGGGAAAACTGGCTTATTATCTGTGTAGGTGTCTTAAAAGAAACCAATCTCCTTTTTTTTTTAAATTAATTGCTTTCTTGAGGCAGTGAGATAAAGCAAAAATTTAAAATAATTTTTGAAACAACATAAATACTGTAGGTGACAGAAATAATAGAAACTTGTGTTTCATTCACTGTTTGTCTTCCTCCTCACATTTGCTCAGGTAGGTGCATATATATTCAATTAAAGCATAGGGTCATTAGGCCAGGGGCTACAGTCTGCAACTGCTGCTTCTGCTGGTTGTTAGTTTACATGCAGCCATGAAAACAGTAGTTTTAGCAGAGCCTTATCAGAGTATGACAAGAAGGCAGTCGAGGTTCAGAATTTTATGTATTGGTCGGCTTACACCCGTGGAAACCAGTGTATTTATACATTAAATGTTTAAGTGGGGTATAGAAAGAGAAAGGAAAAGATAAAAATACTAAAGTATAAAGCACTGAAGTCTTTGCTTTACTAACATGATGTTGCATTCCTGATTTAGGTATTGCGAGATTGCTATTGCAACCAGCCTGCAAGACTTGGTTTGAGACAACAAAGTGTGAGAGGCAAGGGGGAGAGGGCATCAAAGGTAGCACCTTTTGGGAGGCAGGACATTTCCACCAGGTCCAGAGGAAAAGCACCAGCACCCTCAGAACAGCTTTACATGTGTCTCCTCTGGCCAAGTTTGCCTGGAAAGGTCTCTAAGGTCTCCAGCCTTCTTCAGCTGTATGAACTACCTGTATGGTTGTGAGGTTTTTCGCAGCTTGGAAAAATTTGTGCAGTTTTCTTTAAGATGTCCTGCGGCAGAGGCCAAGCTGTTAGGAAACCACTTTCAAACATTAAACCTAGCGCTTCCTACCAGGGTTTAGGCTCTTTGCCCTGACTCTCATGGACCAAGAAAAAAAATTTTTCCTCTGCCCCTTTGCAGCTGCCTTTTTTCTTGTGCTTCCCTCATGGTAAGTTAAACAGTCCTTTTTCATGCAGTCTTTCCTTTCTGAGCACATTTTCTAGACCCCTGGCTACTCTCAATGCTCTCTCCTGGGCATCCTTCAGCTACTCCCCATCTTGCAGGAAGTGCCTTGCCCAAAACCAGATACAACTATTCATCTGAGTTTCAGCAAATGCTGACAGGAATGGACTGAGGTCTGCATGGGCCCTGTAGGTTGATGCTTCTGTTTGTATATTCTGGTAGAGTGTTAGCTTTTCTAGAAACAGCAGCAGACAACCTCCTCCTAGCTACAGATTCACTGTGACCGCCAGATAGTCTTCCACAGAAGTACTACCCAAAAATTTGGCTGTCTAAGCACTGGGTGATATTGCCCTCTTCTTGAACAACAAGAAGAAAAAGAAAAAATACCAGTTTGTCATGAAAATTTCAAGTGTTCCTGGTTTTCACCACTGGCACTGACTGTACTTTTACATCAGTCCCCGCATTTCAATTTGGTTTCTTCCTAGTTCAATATCCTAGTTGATGGAAATATTGATTTGGACAAAGATAAGGACTTAATTCAGCTGTGTTTTTGTCAATGGCTGGGCACTTTTCTGGTATAGTTCTCCAGTTTTGTTCCCAGACAAATGTATTTCATCCAGTCTTGGTTTGCCTAATTTATTTATAAAAAGATCACATCAGCCACTATCAAAAACATAATGAAAGACAAAAGATCATATCAGCCAATATCAAAAACACAATTAAATACAAGGTTTATCACTTCTATTGTTTATTCAGAAGCCTTTAACCTTCCATAAAGGAAATGGGATTGGTTTGATGCAATTTTGTTCTCATTAAATCCTTGCTGACTGCTAAAAAATTTGTTTGTATAATATCATTAGTTTTGTTTCAAACCTTCAAACTTCTGGTATTTTGTCTTAAACCCTTTGTAATCAATTTATTTAATTGGCTAAGGCCAATTTCTCCTGTCTTGCACAGATGAAAGTACAGGCCTATGCACAATACCCCATGGTGTAGAGAAGGATATGGAAATTTCTGTTGCAAGGCATTGCTAGTTCTAGAGGAGGATGAGACTATCCAAATGATTTTAAGGAATATATTCCTAGACATGGGATAAAATAATGGCCAAATTCCATACCTTATGATCAGCAATGAGTCTGAACCTTATGGTCTTAGCAAGTAACTCACCCAAGGTGAATTACAAAGGCTTAGAAAAACTTGGTTACATTAGTCAGTGTAATCTAAGTTGCAAATACCAACAGTGACTATTGTTATTAAAAGGTATGACAGGATTTTTGGAAAGCCATAAGTAGCTTAAACGCAATAACTTACATCAACAGTAGACTCAACTAAACAACAAAACCTAAATGGATACAGCGAACATGCAAGTATTCCTCACAAGTAAATCAGGGCTGAACATACAGGGAGAGCAACAACCCTTGATGAGCCCAAATAATGTTGCTGCTAGAGCATAAGAATATAACTGAGGAAAAACCTGTGTGTTGAGACAAGTAATGTTAGCTATGGCAGGTATTTAATATTTGTAGAGTACTGAAATGTCAGCAATCAGTCTTTTGAGCCAGTGTAGTAATAGTGTTTAGAAAGGAATAATGACAACCACTGCATGTATCTTTCAAACTTCCATGCATCTGACCACCATGCATTTAGTATTTCAAAGTGACTGGGTTGTCCTTGCAGCACTGCTGGGAAGGAAGAAGGTTGTGTTTTATAGAGGAGTTGTGATGAAAATGGGCAAGGAAGAGGGGATAGGTTACACACTTAAGAGTGCCAAATGTACACTCCAACATAGAACCCTTAGTCGATTTCTTTTGCTTTTCTTTTCCTGTTGATGTTGATGGTGGTGGTTTTGTTGTTGTTATGGTTGGTTGGTTTGGGTTTTTTTTAGATCTGACACAGAGTGACTTGCAGTAACTGGCGTAAGTCAGTGAACATGACTAGTTTCCCAAATTTTTTTAGTGTCACACTCTGGTCTTTGAGCTATTTTTAATGCACACTTTTAACTTGATCTCAGGCATTTCTGTCGCGGTGCCTGTTGCTGGACTCCGTCCAGCTGTCCACCCTGGCTAGCTCTGGTGGCACAGCAGCAGCAATGGAGCACCCCCCAGCGCTCCCAGCTGTCACTGGCTCAGGAGTGCCAGGCAGTGCTTTGGGTCCTTTTGCCCTTTCCCAGGGCCCCCAAGCAGCTGACAGGCTGCAGACAATGGCAGGAGACAGAGGCAGTCTAGTGTTAGGGTAGAAATCCAAGTTTATTGGACGCTCCGAGGAGCTCCTCAACTCAGGGGATACAGCTAACAAAAGACCTCTCTGCTAAGGAGAACAGTAACTTATACCGGGGAGGAACCCAGGGAAGGACCCAGCTACCCACCAGTGGGGAACAGGGTGTGGAGGATCCAGGGATGACGAACATCCTAGGGCTCCAGTGGGAAGAGATAAGGGAGGGGACTGCCAGCCCTCAGCCAACCACTCAACGCCCTCCCTGGAACCTTCTGGGAGAAGGGGAGAGGCAGCCGAGTGACAGGCAGGGGCTCAGGGGAGGGGGGAACAGGATGGACAGGGAACACACTACAAACAGGGAAGGAGAACTGGGAATTGACAACCGGGGACAAACCATTCAGGGGAACAATAGAATAAACCAAATTACACAGAATAAATCAAATTACACACTGCAACAGATTTTCTGCATCCTCTAACATTATAAAACCTAATAATCAGTATTATTTCCTCTTGCACCTGTTAAAGGAAGCCAGGGATAACTTAAGTTACTTTTTCAAAAGCAGCTGGTGTATCAGGAGCTGTGGCTTAGAAGGACTTAGAGATAGCACCTCTTTTAAGGACTGCAGCTATACCTAGGGGAGCCTTCTGCTGCTCTAGGACTTCCTGGAGCAGCAGAAGCTGCTGTGCATCCTCCTGGCTCTCCCGAATCCAGCAGCACAGGTGTGCTAGCCCTGGGGAACAGGCTTTTTGGGTGCACCCATTGACCTTTATCCCTTGGGGATTTCAGCTCTTGTTTCACAACTGCTTGCTTTTATTAGAGTCAATAAGTTTTGTGAGTGAGACCGCTATGTGGGTTGCTTGGGACACACACCTCATTCACGGTTAGATTTTTTCTCTACTTTTTCTTATGACTGCTATGGAATCAGCAGTAAATCAATAAAATAGCACAGCACAGGACATCCATGACTGATCAGATTGGCAACATGAGGGGCATACTCCTGCAAATGCCATGATCCCATTGATATATGTGTTTTTGTTTCCTGGTGGAGAAAAAAAATATTTTTAGCAACTGGTAGAAGATAAGCGAGTCATGAGCATTGGATAAAGTAGTTTACCTGACCTACAGCTTTCTTTTTATTTCCTTTCTTTTCAGTAGAACCCACATATCAATCATCCTGGAAACAGGAATGAAACAGGGAATCAGTCAGTGGCACGGGCTGGGCATGGAAGTGGAGTACTTTGAGGAAATAGAAATAGAGACCTGCTAGCTCAAAGGTGAGTGGTGCAGTCCCAAATAGCCATGAACACACACCTCCAAATACTGTAAGAATCTTATTGCTGCCCAGAGCCAGTTCAGAAGCCACCACTCCCTCAGGCTCAAAGAAAAGACATCTACTCTGGCCTTGAGTTACTTTGACACACTGCATACTAAGTACACAGCATGCTAGTTTGTGCCCTCTAAGATGCCAAGCTAGCCAAAAAGATCTGTTCCATGGTAAAGGAGTTGGTTTGTTGTGGGAATACACAGGTTAGAT
>WAAE01042233.1:0-12934 GCA_013400495.1 Nicator chloris | reverse complement strand
AAAAGAATTGATTCATTAAATTCACTTTGACTTCACTATGAGTTTGGACTGAATAAGAAATATAGATATGAGTTCTGGTAAAATCTGGAAACACTGCAGAAGTCAATTCCTCTGTGACTTTGAGATGTAAGTGAAGTTCTTCATCAGAAGGGAGTAACTTTTGGCTTGGTGTTTTTTATATTTGGTGTTTGACAGTCCAAATATAGGCACGATGTCTTGGACAGCAGGCAGGAGCAATTCCAGCATGCCTCTCAAAAATGCAAACACGCTCTGACGGAGATGGGTACTCTTCATATAATTCCTTCTCTTGCAATGATAAAGGGAGGAACAACTGTGGAAAAAAGTTCAAGGAATGAGCTCAACATACAACCTGAACTTGTCACTGCTTGTAAGGGTTCCAATCATGGTGCTCTACAGAGGCTTCATCACAGCCAGTGATGGGTTTGCTGCCACACGGTGAAAAACATAGAGCCATATATGCTTTCCTTGTTGGCGAGCCACAGCAACAAACACTTTCTTTGGAAATAGTTCTAACAGAAACAGACAAGGAGGACAACAGTTCCTTCTTGCTGAGGGTGGGGATATCAGTGTCAGAGTTTTAAAGACTGTGTAGCTCATCAAGATCTAGACAGCTCCACCAGTACCAACAAAATCTGTTCTGGAAGGTGAGGTGAGCATCCTTCAGTGTCAGTTTCATACTTGCCAAAAGGACTCAATGTGATTAGTTTGCATATAAAATCAGATGATCCTGCTTTTATTTCACACTGAATGAAAATGTAACAATTATCAAAAAAGTCAAATTTGCACATTTACATGTTTCATGTAATCAGGAGAAACAGAGGCATATTCAGAAGCAGTGAGTGGTATCACAGCTTCTGTATGACTTGTATTATTCTTGTGTGACATTTCAGCAGACTTTCTCTGAACTAAATTAAAAGTCATGAAATTATTTCAATGAATTTCATACATAGGAAACATTTCTGCATGGAAATGTATATTTTGCTGGAGAAGTGATCCTTATCTCAGAAAGTAACCCTTTGGATATGAAATAAGAACTGTAACAGCATCTGTCCTCTCCCCATAGACTACAGCAGGTGCCTGCATGCCCGTGCTAGGTTAGATACTTATCTTTTGGTGGCTAATATTGAGGTAAATCTCACTTAGGAGGCTGAAAGCGTAAAAAAAAAAATTAGGTTCAATTTAGAAGCCCAAAACTGGCAGGCAAGGAGAGTCTGAAAGCCTGAGTGGTTTTAAATGCTGAAAAAATGCTAAAACTGAAACCCTTCCTGAAAAGCAAACTGATTTAGAAACTGTGTTATTGTATGTAAGTAAACAGAAGCCTCACTCTGGTTTTTTTTACTGAATTAGGTTTTCTGGATACAGATATTGACAGGAGCAAGTTTGAAATCTAAGAATGAGGGGAAACACAGAAAACATGTCTGGGAGAATCCTTGAGATGATATCTAATTCCTCTCTTGCTTCAGAAAAAAAATCATATCCTGTCTTACACCTTGGCTGTATTTTGTCAGACATTGATTCTGCTTTAACACCATCAACATTGAAATTCCCTTATCCTCCCTAGGCAAGCTATCCCCACATTTCACTGACAATCGTAAATGCTTGGAAGATTCCATACTGTCAAATCTGAATCCTTCTTACTGAAATTTACTTCTCATCTCTTTGATCATCTGAATACTGCATTCTCCTCCCTTTTGCAACACCCTTGTATGTGTTTAGGGACTGCTGTCACATGTTCCTTTAATCATTCTCCCTTTGGAAGAAGCAATCCTAGCTCTGTCAAGCAGTTCTTGATTGTCAAGACCAGAAAACAGCACTCTTGGAGCTCTCCAGTGTATGTTGCAGTGTGCTGCAAATGCATGTTCTTCCAATTAACAAAATTTCATCTAAACCAAATTGCTATTCAAATAATCTCTTAAGATTATTCTGTGCTATCAACTGTGAAGCATTCACTACTGATTAAAGTGACCTTTTCCATGAAGAGGAATGGAACTGCAGAGTCCTTCAAAGTCAATGAAACAATAATAGGTCTCATTCAACTCTTATTTTGTCTGGCTTGAAATTCTAGTAGCTTAGAAATACAAAGGAAGAAAACAGCTCAACATGGCCCTATGGAAACATAGAAAAGAATTAAATAAATATTCTAAATAAATTTAGCAGCAACGAGATACTGATTTTCCTTAAGGAAGCAAGCAGTAGGAGAAAATACATCTGATTTCCTTGAGATCCCTAATAAGCTGTCCAAGTTACATTTGTTTATCGTGTTACAAATCATTGCATTTCCAAAGCTATTTAAAGCAATTACAGCTAATTAATATGCATAACAGGCTTATTTGACTGAAAAAAAATGAATACATAGATACAAGAACAACAAAAATAATCACTGTAGAAAATAAAATTGCATCATCAACCACTGCATTTTCTCCAAGTCTAGAACATGTTTTGATTTTGTATCTGGAAGATGAATACATTCCTCTTTCGTTTCCCATAAGATATATTGTGCATTCAGAAATTCTCCTGTTTCACATTCTATCTACTCAGTGATGACGTTCTAGGCCTTGCTTTAGAAATTTGTCTTCTTCCCTCAAATTGACACCATCTCTTTAAATATCTAAATTAAACTAACATGTTCTCAAAAGAAAGTTTCTTACTCTACAAATCAGCACCTACATCTGAAAAAAAGAAACTTTTTAAGTGTCCATGTCAATATTCTCTCTAGCAGGTGGAGACTCCAGACCCGTTTTCTACAATTGCAGTCTCTTAGATGCACTTTTTGAGGTCCTGTAGGGGTCTGCCACCAAGAAGTTTGTTACCTGAATGCAGGATCAGGACCCCAGGCACTGGGGAAAAAAATAAAAATAAGTAAAATATTTTAATCAAACTTTTAATTGTCTTTGCAAAAGTTTTGATTTGTATGAACTAAGATTTCCTTGTATTGAGTTTGACCATGAATGACTGACACAGAACAACAAAAAAGTTGTTTCGAGGAGACCTCTGGTGACTATTTAACAACCTAGTGGAGTAGGAACAATAGAAGATATAGGGGTCAACTTTATTTTTCTTTGGCATGATGGAATTATCAGAAGTTGGAGAATAAAATTCTTGGAACATGGAATATATGTCAGAGTGGTGTTCATTTGCCTGACATTAGAAGTCTCACATGTGATTACACTAGACAATAAAAATGTGCTGTAAAGAGGACTACAGAGACATATCTAACATTTCTATTTGGGACAACATTTTATAGCTATGGCAAGGAACATTAATTACTCCTTTGTATTAGGGCTTTTTAAGAAAATATACATGGTAGTTAACAGTGCACTGTATTGATTGTTGAATATTCTGCTGTTCAGAAAGGATTCCTCACTCATGCTGAAGAACCTTAATCCAGGTGCTGGGAAAGGAGACAGTACAAAATACATCAAGTTAATGGAGAGTATGAAATTATCCCCAGGTTGTAATATAGGCCAGACCAAGACAAAACTACTCTCTTAAAACTAGATTCTGGAACATTGTTCAGGAAGGCAACACCAGGCAGTGCATGGCATTGGCTGAAGAAGGACCTAGTTCTAACAGCATAAGTGGCTCAGCACAAACCCAAAAGTGAAGGAGTAGCTAACGTGCACATAGAAATACACCTTAAAATCTGAGGCAATTTCTGAGGGTTGGGCATAGTGCCCTGCATTTGCTGCTTGAGGGGCAAAACACAGACCTGTGCCAAGAGTGTTCCTCCCCTTGTCCTATCTCATCAACATCTGGTATGATGGTGGAGATATTTTATGTATAAGTGATCAAGAAATTCATCAGGAGCCAGTTTTGACTGCAGACAAATAAAACAGTGTCAGACTATTTTAATTCCTTCCAAAATTTAAGTGGTCAAACAATAGAGACATTTGGACTCAAACCAAAAATCAGTATTTGTCAAGAAATAAATAACTAAAGTAAAACATTTAATTTTTAAATTTGTGATAGCACCTTCCCAGATAGTAGTAAAAAGTGTGGGAAAGCTGATTTTCCAGTAAATAAAAAGCTAAGGAAGGAATTTAATGAAAAGAAAGACCTAAAATAAATATTACCCATCAGAACAACTAACGATTTAGAAGAGTAACACTTTTAGTAAGAGGTGCCAGAGCATTCCAGCTGTATGAAGAGAGAACAGATTGTTGCAAGGCAAATTAGTGCCATATGAAGTTGAGTTGCTAGTATTGGAAAATGATGAGTCATTAATGATTTTCAGGTAAAAATAAAAGTACAAGTGAGTGCTAACAGAAAAAAACCCTCAAAACTAAGAGGGCTTTTTTAATGAGGGATAAAACAAAAGAAAAAGGAGCTGAACAAGACTTAAATCACAGTGAATATCTGTATTTTAATGCTTTAGAAAATTGGGAGAGAACATATCACAAGTCTAGTAGAAGATAATTACAGCATCTGAGTGTGAAAAGTCTCATTGTATTACATGAACATAAGGAAAAGAAGAAACCTCAAGACTCATACATATGAACATCCATTTGCTGGCCTTGGCCATGTCACACGATGGCTGCTCCAGTCTCAAATTAATCATTACATTTTAAACTCAGACACTACAGCTGTCTGCAAATAGCAGTCCTCCAAATTCCATTAATTATGTACTTGAAATGGTAAAATTCAGGCTGAACAGAAGATAGTGTATAATATGAAAAATGCTCCAAACCCCACATTAGAAAAATAATTAAAAATTTGTTATTTTCATCTGCTGGAAAAGAGAATAATGTTCAGTTTAAGTGTTCTAAAACCAAAATTAGATTTCAGTTTTTTATTAAAAACATGAACTATTTCAAAATGAAGGGACAATCCACAGAAACTTCAGTTAAAGGGGCTATTTTCAGTAAAAACAATTTTCATCCAAAAAATTTTACTCATATGCAAAGTTTACCTTTAGAGATATTTAAACATGATTTTGGAAAGGATAAGTAAGGGAGATTAAAAATACCTCTAATATCAAATGCTGTCACCCTGTTGAGGTGTCTAAAATTTTTTGACTAGTAGTTTCCTAATCTTTTTTTCTAAGTTAAGCAGCTTGAGCTCATGGGATTCTTCATGGTTACACAAGCAAGAGATTATTTTTATTCCTTCTCTATTTAATAGTTTCAAATTGTTTTCAGTAATCTTCAGTTATAGAGGCACAAAGCCCAGATGCATTGCAGTCAGTAGCAAGCTCCCTGTTTAATGTCAGAACTCACAGCCACTGCAGGAAAGTACAAGAACTGACATTAACCAATCTACAGGGTGAAAATATTTAATCTCAGTTAACAAAACTCACATTTATCCAAGTACATAATAGTGTTTATCTTTGCCAATGTATACATTTTATTACTGCTTGATGGTTTTTTAGGATTTCTTTGCTTGACAGTGCCTAGTTCTTAGAATTAGCCTACAACACGATTTATTCCATGTTCAAGCCTCTCAAATGTTCCTTGCTGGTGATTAAAAAAACCCAAAACCCAACAACAAAAAAACAAAAAGCAGGAGAAAGACAAAAACCCTTTGGCTTCTTACACAGATGAAAACAGAACCAGCATTGGAAGAACAGTCTGCAAATCTGGTCAAACCCTGGGAAATGAGATCCCTTCACAAACTGGGTACCATCAGTCTGCTGGTTGCATGGAGAGAAGCACAGGAGAAGCTAAAAGGCAGGATATATGCAGTCTTGTAACAACTATGAGGAAAGAAAGGTAGCTCCATGGGAACAAATCCCTACCCCAGATATTACTCAAAAAATGGGGTGAAGAAAATGAGTGTGAATTCTGATGAGTGTAAAAGCAGCAAAAAAATTGATAAAAGAAAGAAGCATTTCCCCCTGTGTTGAATCTGTTTTTCACCTGTCTGGCTTTACTTTATTCTACCATATTGAAGGGGACATGCATGGCTAACTGTTTTTTAGCATTCATCTGAACAAATGTAACTAGCAAGGCTGCAGAGAAATTGGGAGGGAAATGCCTTACCTTCTCACATGCTGCAGAAAGTATTAGGCTATGTGTTTGATAGATTGAAACTCCAGGATTAGAAGAAAATGTATTTCCCTCCTGAAATGTCAGGAGATTCTCCAAAGGCCTGCAAGATCATAAAGGATTCAGATTGCATTAAAGTATAGTGGGGAGCTGGGCTCCCAGCTGTCATTTGAATTTGAAATCTCCCATGTGATCATAAGATTCTATTCAAATATACATATACATATTTACTTCACAAAGTCCAGAGATACTCAGACTAACTCCCAAAGCAGCTCTGAAGCACAAAAATGCATAAGCATACTCCACAACAGACTGGAGTTCTTGTCATGATCTACAGGAGCAGATCGAGGCACCACTAAACAATTAGTGCACAAAAAAGACAGAGCATACATTCAGAGAACACTGAAGTAAAACATGCCTGTTGAGAAGCAAACTGGGATTCAGCACCTGAAAAGTTATTGTCAGGTGAAAATACACATCTTGTGAGTTCCAGAACTGCCAAGTAAGTGTGATTTGTTCAAACACGCAGATTTTCCTCTAGTGCATCAGTAATAGTCTCTTTTAAAAATTTTTGTGGTGACAACTCAACTGTAACCACCCAATCAAAACTGGGACAATACATTTCTGTAGATTTTTTAAAAGAGAGAAAGAAATAGTCATTCCAGCAGAGTCCAGTACTAAAGGGTTTGCACACACATCATCCCACTCTTTCAGCCCTGGAGTGGAAGGTTATACAGGTGACCTTGACCACTCTGCCCTGCAGGCACCCTGCAAGGGACCATCTCCCTTCATGACAGCATTTCCAGTCCCAGCCAAATGCACGCTGGCCAAGCTGGTGCCACAGAGTTATGTCTGCTCTGCAGCTTTCAGATAAATCTCATCAACCTACTACCAAGCATAAGGTTTGAGAGCAGACTGCCCTCTGATTCAAACTACACACGGAGAGGTACTCATCCCCTCAAGCACCCAACTTGGCCGCCCTAAATTCCCACTGCTCTGGCAGTCAGTGCTTCTCAGGCCAGATAGGAGGTGGCCATTCCTGCAAGTCAGGCAGGCAAGATCTAGGAGCAGCAAACAGAGATGCACAGAGCACTCCTGAGCCTCAGGGCACAACTGGGCCATGTTAACTAATGAATACTATTGATAGAATCTGTGAACTTACTGATGATTTGTGTTATTTATTTGTGCTAATTTGTGTTTTAATTTCTGTTGTCCTTAGAGAAGAAATGCTGACTAGTTTTGTTATTTTTGCCTTTATTAAATGTATCCTGGTGAGTAATTTATTTTTCCTTAGTATTGGAGTATATTAAAGTATATGGCACTTGCAAACAAAGTTGTTCACATAAAGAGTAAGACCTTATTTTCCCTCAGGAACTTGCCAAAGATCAATATTTCATCTAGAACTATAAAAACAGCAGACTACAGAAAGCAACACAAAGTGATGGTGAAGAGGAGTGAGAGAGCCCTCCCTATTGCCCTGAAACTCCCAAAGAGAGAGAAGGGAAAGCAAAGCTATTCTGGGAATGAGCAGAGCAGAGGAGGCATGTCTCCAAGGTACAAGAGATGCAGAATGCAGAGGTCTCCGAGCTTAAACACCATTGAAAGGGAATATTGTGCCACATCAGACTCTGATGTTCCGTAAAGGAATACAGGAACTTGCTGAGACCTTCTGGACTAAGCAGTTTGTGCTTTGAAGAGTTCTTACAGTCAGAGGTATGTTCTCTGTCTCTGCAGCAGAGAACATTCATGGGATCATGCTGCAGACATGTTTAAAATTTAGCTGCTTCATTTTGACATCTTTAAGCAGAAGGTGATGTGCTTGAAATTTACCTGGGCACATTTTTTTTGACATTTCATCAAAACAAGTGAAAACAAAGATGTATGCAGAACATATTCTCTGATCTGCAATGTCAGTGCAAACAGAAGAGTTATGTGCAGTAGTCTGGATCAGGCTGTTTCTAGAACCAAACCTTATTTCTGCTCGACACACCAAATTCCTTTCATATCATGAATACTCCTACAGAAAATAATTGGGTTTGGTTTTGTTGTAAAAGAATGTGTACCAAAGTGTGTATAGGTGTTTCCTGTGAATAACCCACAGAACCATTATGCAGTAATAAGCCCAGGTTGGACTTGACATCAAGATCCATTTCTGCAAAATACTTTCTCTTCATTTATATCTCCATGTTGTTTCTCCCTTTTTAAGACAACTTTCATGAGCACTTAAGTCTTGGGAGGTAGCTGTCACTGGTAAGGGAAGTTTGTTGTATTTGTGGATGACAAGCCTTACATCTGCACAAATCTTCTTTATATCTCTCTGTCCACCCTGTCATTTCATGTAATATTTCATTTGTAAGTAAACAGAAGGTTAATACTCAAGAAATAAGAACACAACAACATAACAAGCAATTTGACACAAATCCATCTGAAAGATTTTCACAGAGGATCTTGCATAGACTTACAAAATAAGAAATGAAGAGCTGGCAGCCAGGAATAAGGCAACCAGGAATAAGCAACTAATTCACATTTCATTTCACCTTCAAGTCCTCCTAGAGCAAGACCCAAGGTGGAACAGCTGATTGCCTAAAGGGGAAAAAATTACTATCTCCCATTTATGACCTTTCTTTATTACCAGGTAGTTTGTTCAATATTAACTCTTTCCCATCTAAGACCACTGGAAACCTCACACTCTCTTGGATTGAACAAGCTATTTGAATCCTTTTTTCTGTAACATTCGGGGCAGAGGGGGGCGGGGAAGAAGGAAAGAAGGATTTGCCACACTAAGGTTTGTCTGTAGAACATAAAAAGAAAAAAAAAGGTACAATTTTCAACTGTTATGAATCTATCTCCAAGAAGCCAAGGAAGAGGGGATGATACAGATTTCATTAGTGCAGTCTTGAATTCTTCATGACACTCTGTTAAAAATTAAGACAAGGAAATATCAGCCTCATAACAAAATCATGAGGCTATGGATATCTGTTTTTAAGGCCAGAAGGCACCTTTACTTGAATATACATTGTCACGATCATTAAAGGAGCAGTCCACTGAAAATAAGACAGAAATAGTCGATGTTTAACTCTAGCAATGTCAGCCATCTAACCATTTCAAAACAAAACTTTCAAAATGATCTGTCTTTGCAAGTGGTTTGAAGTGATTTTTAGGAAGGGGGGTAGGGAGAGGGAGAACAGGAAAGGAACAGCCTAATGTTTCTAACCTTTCTGCAAGCATCTAGTAGAAAGGGCTGTCGGGGTGAGTCACTGTGTGGGTGCTGGCAGAGCGCTGCAGAGTGGAAGAACAGCGGGGGCGAGGGAAATTACGTGAACTCATTGATGACTGCTTACATAAAGAGGAATTACTACACAGCAAGCGCCCTCTCTGCACTACTACTGCCTTTCTGGGAAGTTACACAAAGCCCAGCTTTTCTACTCCTTAGGTTTGTCTGCAGTTGTGGTACACTGGGCAAATGTCAAACACAGGTTTATGTGAGTCATAAAATAAACTTTTGCACCTCATACCCCTTTTTCTCAGTTTCCTATATTCTGTAACATGTCCATCAGTAGAAATGTTATAGCAAAATGTAGCCATTTTCCATATTACAGCTGCCTTTCTAGTGACAGTTTTGAAATGCACTACCTTCCAGTGATAAAAAGCCTTATTCCCTCTTCTTTTAAAGATCTGGTACATTTTGGAAGCATTTTCCCTTTTGCAAACCACTGTTCTCCATTAAGATTTCTATAATTCTTTTTCCTCCCTGCAGACTAAAAAATCCAGGACTCTTTTTTGGACAAAGTTTCAGTAAAATAACATATGCTGATTTGCTTGTTCCTTTCATCATCCTTTCTCTTCGATCCCAGAAAACTGTTCAGCAATTTGATTGGAATTCAGAACTCCTTTTTTTTTTGGTAAAGGTTAGCAAAATTTGGAAATACAGTACTCTACTATGTACTTGTGAGAAGAAGTTCCTCAGTGTCTATTATAAAAAGCATGTCATTTACTCCCAAGACACAGGATTATTAGAACATTTCTTATTTTATGGACACAAAACACATTCTTATAATTTTGAGGGTTAAGCAGGAACTGCAGGATTTATGTCTTTATACTCAAAGTAAAATATAGACCGAAATATATTAGCATAATTTCTGAACCCATGAAAGTCTCTTCATTCTTGCCGCACTTTCTTGGTAAAATTAGTCATTGCTATGAGAAGAAGAAAACCATAAAATTAATAGGAAATTAAATATGCCACGAACTGTGAATGTTCAGACAAAAGAGACTCATGACTTTTAAACAAAGTAGCATATGTGGAAGCTGCAGTTACTTTTATAAATAGTGCTATCTAGTACTACTCTTCGAGTTCTGACTGCTCAGCTACTTCCTTGGAATTGGTAGTTTCCTATGATGGAGGAAGGTCCTGAGCACTATGCCAAAGGCTGGCCAGGAAAGTCAGGTCCAATGAAATTGCAGCTCCTTTCTTTGTGCAGGTAGAACTTAAGTAAAACTGAAGCAGTTCCCGCAGAGGGATACCAAAAATTTTCTAGGTGAAAACCTTGATGAAAATCATTAGAAATTTTGAGCTCTAAGAAAATTCTTGTTGAGGATCCAACAAATATTGAAACAAAGTTTCTAGAAAGTTAGAACAGCATCTGCGTCAAGTCAATGAAAGACACAAGATAAATATAATTGTAGTCTGTGGGATATGCAGAGCTGTTCTTGGTGCCAAAATCTCCAAGCTGCTCTGAATCTGCCACTTAAAATCCCTGTCCAATTCTCCCCAAACTCCACCCACAAAGCCTTAAAACCCTCCATTTTTTTCTACTCCTTTTTATCTTTCTAGAAGTGCCTTGAAACCCTTCTCAAGACAGTTTTGAGGAGTTGTAGGAAGACATGCAGACAAATGACTCACATCCACAATGAACAAACACAGTACAAATGTGGGGAGAAAAAGCCCAGGGTTCATATTAAAGCGGAGACTTCTCCCATGTACATCTTTGTAAGAGGTAATGAATAAGGCATGGAGGGCTGGGTCCTGAGTTATATCATTAGCATTGTTCCATAAAGATAATTTCAGTTAACAGATTTTTTTTTTCCCAATTAACTTGCATCACCTCAGTATAAATAAATGGACTTCATATCTTCCATATGTCACTATGCTTATAACTCTTTAAATGCCAGAAAGCAAGTCAGACAATTTTATTTCCATAACTGTTTTCAAATCCATCTACTGGCTCTAAAGCTTTGTTATTTCTGTTTTATGTATGAATAATCTTAAACACTGAGAATTTAAATGACCTGGCTCAAAATGGCATAGAAAGTTGATGGCAGAGTCAGATTTTCTGATCCTTAGCTGACCAGATTTTTCCTCTTCTGAAAATAACGTGTTTAATAATACGATGATCATATTGATTAGCTATTACAAACAAAATGCAAATGTCTGCTGTTCCAGATGGCAGCCTCACTAATCTACTCAAACATGTCTCAGGAGAAAAAAATGTTTGCCAGTGCTCTCTATTCCATTACTTTAGTGACAGAAATATAAAAATAAAAGCTTTTCTTCCCCCAGAAAAACATCATCACAGCCACATGTCATAGAAGACTAAGTTAGCAATACTTTGCATCCTCACTGAGTAGGGTGGAAATGGGGGTCAGTGAAGGACCACTGGGTGTTTGCTGGTAGCTTCTAAGGGAAAGTAAGTAATAAAACCTGGCATGTATCTGCCGCACTGAGACTTGAATTGCCACTAGAAAAGTGTTAAAGAATCTGAAAAATAAAGAAAAAAGTTTACCCAAGACTTATTAAATACAACCTTCAAGAAAGAAAAGGCCTACCAAGTTTGTTTATAACGTGTCTGAAAGAGATAAAACGATTAAAAGTGTTGGGTAAAAAAAACCCTTACAAAAGGCCTGATCCAATCCATAAAAATGCTACCCATAGAAGTCAGTGTCCATGATACCTTACTGCATAAAGTTGGCCTTCATGTCTATGAAGAAGACCTGATTTTCAGGCTGGACAAATTTAAGCTACAGTACCCTGCTTTGCAGTCTAGACTGGACTGTGGGAGGGAATTGTCATTTCTTTATTGTGGTTCATCCTGATGAGGGAGGAGGACTGAGAATGGAGTTGGCAGAAGAGAAAGCCCAGTACCATCTGTGAGCAGCCTAACACAAGTTAATGCTATAACTAGAAGCAGTGCAGGACAGAGGTGAATTTCAGAGGCCACAGAAAAGTTTAATAGAATCTGCCTCATTATTGACTTATTCAGATGGGATCCAGTTCTGGAGTTACATATGCTACCCCCAGGATTTCCTCATATATCATAGATACTCCTCAAGACATCTTCCTCCTTTCTGCCTCTGGGCTTCCAGAACCTTTCTCCAATGTGCTTGGCCTGAGAAGGACGAGGGCTATTGTACTCTACTCCAAAGGAGGGCAACACATTTCCTTTCCTCCCCTGCCACTATGGCAGTAGCAGCTAGGGCTGAGTCATTCTTTGGAAGCATAAGACTTATCAAAGGTAGCCGTGGTATGTTTACCTGGTCACTAAAACACGAGGTTGCAAACATATTAGAAGACAGGGATAAAATGAGCTGGTTTGGTGAGGGTCCAGGCACTATGCGGGTTAGAGACTAACATGGCAACGTGCCCAGGTCACTGTGCTGCCCACCCTCATTTGTCTGAGATTTATGAAAAAGGATCTATCTTTAATCACATTTTTCACCTATGTTGCCAATTGAATTTTTAAAAAAAAACAAAATAGAACCAAACCAAACCCAAAAAAACATACACATAACAGTGCATAGAGAAATGAAGGGTAGAAAAAACATACTGGGATAGAGAAGAAAAAGTTATAACATGAATAGATGAAAGACAAAAGAAAGAAACATCCCATTAGAAAGCACCAA
Organism: Nicator chloris; assembly: GCA_013400495.1. Lineage (NCBI taxonomy): Eukaryota > Metazoa > Chordata > Aves > Passeriformes > Pycnonotidae > Nicator > Nicator chloris. Next base: position 29 of record WAAE01042233.1, on the reverse strand, counting down.
AACATTACCAAATACTAAAAAAGTTTTTT
>WAAE01042231.1:0-11142 GCA_013400495.1 Nicator chloris | reverse complement strand
AAGAGAGAGAAAGATATTGCTTGTCAATAAGTGGAATGAATTGTAGGTTCATGATCTTCCCTAGGATATTATTTCTAGGAACAATAAAACAAAGGCCTAATGATGAAGAATGTCCAGTTATGGCTGGAACACTCACCTGAGGAGTTCTCTAGCCTGTTGGTCTCTGATCTACACCTTTGTATTTTAATATAGGCTTCAGAAATGTCACACTGTTCTTTAGTCTGACATTTGTCAGGTATTTTCTCATTCAAGTTATTTCACTAATAAAGAAATGAATAAGTATATTTTATTTAAAACTGTATACCCCCTCTAATTTAAGTAAAGATGCAAAAATGCTAAAATGGAACAGCCAACATCTGTATTTTTTTGGAAAAATTAAATACACAATGAATTATCTCTTTTCAAATTAGGAAGCCTCCATTCTCTCTGTCTTCTCCTGTGTAAGTAATCTAGACTGTGGCTGCTCTCTGCCATAGCAATAAGGAATACAGGTTGTGAAAGAGATAGATATTTTGCGCTTTCTCTTCTCAAAAATTGTCTGTATTGTGTTAGACACACCATTTGTGCATGTTTCTCTCTCACCTTATATGTATTGATATTATTCATCTTAAAAACCAGGTATCAATATTAATTCTTTAATCATTGCTAACTACTTTGAGAAACCACTTATAATGCTTTTAGAGGGAGGAAAAGTTTAAGAGTGGAGGAGAATAAAAATGAAAAAAGTATGAAAGGTTAAAAAATATTAGAACTACAATTTGACTAAAATAAAGGGGGGAAAAAAACCCAAACAGTAAAAAGAATATTTTACAAAAGGGGGAATGGTTTAACCAACAAAAACCAGGTATCACCCTGAAACTAAGACAGAGTGACTGCCACTCACAGGCAGTTCCTTGTAGCCCAGGAGAACAAAGGAAGGACTGCAACAAATAAACCTCTGTGGCATAAAGTTCTTTTCCAAACAGACAGAACAATGAGGAACTGGGTAAAACAAAGCTCAAAGCTATTTTGTGTGAAAGGACTCATTTTATTGAGGTGCTGCTGTGGATCCATTTGGCCGTGGCCAGCAAAAACTGCAAACAATGCCCTGGTGGCTGCCATAAAGGGCAAGGGGTCCCAAGCAGTGTCTGTGGCAGCTGATGGTGGTGGTACCACAGGCTCTCCCCTCTCCAAGCCCACAGTGAGGAATTGTTAAAGAAAATCTGGCTTCCCAGGCTACGCTGACCTCAGATCACAGCGGTCACTTGTGAGGTACAACTTCCCAGGATGTGAGTTGCGGACCTCCCTTGGGAGAAGCCGAGAAAGAAGAACACCCCCTGCATTTCCATTCCCTGATTTTAAAGGGACACAGCACCACTCCAACAAACAGGGTAAGAAAAAAGTTCCACTTCCAATGCCAGCTGGCCCTGCTGGAAACTTCCCCCACTGCACACATGGCTGTGATGTAAAATGGTTTTTAATGAATAGCACTGAAAATGCTTTCCCTTTGTACCTGAGACACTACTCTAAAACTATGGCTACACATCTAAAACTCAGAATATGTGCAGATATTCACAAACAATCAGATTTGAAGGGAATTATGATTTGTCAGCTGAGGTACAATGGTTGGATGTGCTCTCCAATTGCAACACAAATGTGTTTCACTCAATGATGTTAAAGGGGAGGAAAAAGTAAAAAGGCAAAAGTAAAATGCAAACTGTGGCTGGTTTGGCTCTGCCAAAGTTGTTTTGGATTTTGTCATATTCTGAACAAGTTAATGTGTTTTTTAGCTTTCTACCCAGGGGAATCTAAGCTTTTTGCAAGGTAAATCAATTAACACATGAAGAATGCTCAGAAAATATAATCAACATATGAAAAAAGATTAGTTTTTCTAGTCTTTCTGGACAGAGAAAAATGTCACTCTATCTTTCTGTTGACTTTTGATTGACTTTGGAGCAGGTCGATAATCATCTCTGTTCAAGTAATGAAAATGTTTCTCTGTAGATAATTAGAAAGTAGAGCAACTCTGCAGAAATGTAGGAAAATCTCCAAATTGCATTTACCTTGGCTGATTTTTTTTTCTCCCACTGCTTTTTGCAATCTTTTTTTTTTTTTTTTGTAAGGTGCCTCATGAATTGTGGCTAAGCCAATCAGATATGGTATTTTCCTTCTACTCCAGATTCCTGATGGCAAATGTTATCTTGAGTTTATTCTAAGTTAATCTTCTATCATTTAGTTCTTAACCCTTCCTCACATTTTCTAGATACCTTACCATCTTCAGACAAATTCTTAAATATCTCTGGTTAGTAATAGAATGTTAATAATTTGATTTACTGATATTTTACAGCCCACTACCTCTAAGAGCTGGAGTCCAACAAATTTTTTATCACAGATTCAAGGCAGGTGGTGTCTGTTTCCTGAGTAACAGCTATTACTGGCAAAAGATTGTCCTTCCCAAAGTAAGTAATGGCCTCCTTATATCACTCGCTCTACAGACCGATGCTATAAAACTCCACATCCACACTGCACCAACAGAGCCCATTCTCTCTCTATCCCGAGTCTAGATAATAACACTTTAAATTAAAGAACTTTAATTTAATCACTTGACGGTTGAAACCTTTACTGGCATCTTACTGGCTGCCACTCCTGTAATATTAGAGGGAACTTATATGGATCCCCTTACTACAAGACAAAACAAAGACAAAATTAAAGAATGTATCAAAAAATTAGAAAAACATTCCATCTATCCACTCCCAGAAAAGATACCTACTTTTTCTAAATAAGTATGTTCAATATCTTCTCTGTCAGGAATTTATGCGAGTTATAGGACAGTGAAATCATAATTTGGTATTTTTTTTCATTTTATTTAGTGTTTGTCCTTTAATATGGTCCTCATTCTGCAAGAATGTAGTAGAATCAGAAAGCTATGCAATGCTAAAAATCATCCCAGAAAAGGGAGGTTATTCTCTCACTGAATTACTGTTTACGTATCAAAGGCTATCATGAAGATAAAATTTAAGCTATACCCCTGGCCAGAATAGTTAACTTCTCTTAAAAGAGAAATTGAGAAAATGGCAGTTTTCAGCCCACAGTGTGGCCTGAAAGACAAGGAGAAAACTTGAGTAAGTCAAGTGTTCAAGGTAGTACCAAATTCAAATCTGTGTGACTCGTGACAAAGGTGTTCGAGGTCTCAGTGTTGTTACTGGGAGTTCAGTTGTGAGGGCATGGTTGAAACACTCTGCGTGGCTAGTGACATTTCAGATGTTCCACTGCTACTCCAGAATAAACAAGTGTTCAAAAGGCCCCGTACTGATGTTGCAGCTAGTTTGGAGTTCTGACACTGGATGTTTGCATATGAACTGTAGAGTTCACACTGATAACTGACCACTCAATGAACTTGCTCTTCAGGAGCTTCTGTGAGGGTAGGCTAGACCATATTGTGTCTTCAGGACTGGACTCAATGGCAGAGTCTTTAATGGGGTCTAGATAATGGGGCTTAGTGGGCATGGTACTGTTCAGTCAAAAGTTGGACTTGGAGACTTTTTGCAACCTTAATGACTCTGTGATTCTCTGAAAAATAGTTAAACAGAAATCTATAACATGAAAACTTTGAAGTCTTCATATCTGCATTGCAATATTATCCAAGAAATATTTTATTTTCTTCCTAAGTTCAATTATGTTGGCTAATCAATTTAGACAAAGATTAAAAAAATACATATATTTTCAATGACATATTTTTTAGGGTTTGTTTATTGGGATATATCCCTCTCTGAAGCATGGAAGGTAGCTATTTCTTTCTTTGAGAGTTTCTGAATACTTTTTATAACAAAATATTTTTTTGTTAACACAAAAACCCATTAGCTGCTAATGCAGCATCTTTCTAATTCCTTAGCACAAATTACCCAATGCAGAAAAAAAGAAATAATTACAGAATTACACAATAAATCATCTGTCCTTAGCCAGTCAATATTAATTCTTAAGTAAAAACATGGCTATTGCAAACTCATCTGAAAGGCTGGCCAATCTGAACTCCTTTATGCCAAGAATGAAGTAAATTCAAAGTAAATTCTTTAAGATAAAAAAGTTTAAAATTGTGAGAATTACTTCCCTCGAGTTTAAAAAAAAAAAGCAAGTCGTCTGTCTGTGGTGTTCTGTAATGGAACCTAATCTGCCTAAGTTAGGTACCTAAGATTGCCTAATTTTGAAATGTTTTATGTTTCTTTGAAGTCCTCTGGATTAGGAAAAGATCCTCTCTGTCCAACAAAGAGACCTAAATGTAGCCAAGTAGAATCTACTCTTGCATTGATCTACTCAAATACCTTTTTTCTTATATTGCTAGATAACAAGCTTGGGAATTTTGCTTTTCTGCCCACTGACAGAGAAGTTACTTTTTAAAGAATTTCCAGAAATGAAGTTCCTGTAAGTTTCTATAAGATGCATATATGGACAATTGTAAAAAAGTGCCCATCTTACAAATCATGAGTTATAGAGCCTTCAGAACAAAACCATCATTCTCAATTGCCCAACTTTTGATGATTCCCTAGACCTTTGAGGAAGCCATTTTGAACAACAACAACAGCAACAACAACATCAACAAAACCCAAACCAAAACAAACACTACTCCTCTGCACATCACCCTCCCCCCCCCCAAAACAACAACAACAATAAAAAATCCTAACCACCAACAAAAAAAACAGCAACAAAATACACCCATAAACTGAATTTAAAGCTATCTGGAACAGTATCAAGCTAGCTATGAAGTATTAACCTTCTCACTTGGATGTCGGATAATTTTGTGATATCTCATAAAACTCGGTGTTAGTTTTTCAAAAAACTTCATCAGTTCTGGAGCTATAAGAATTTGGCAGCATAGTTTGTCTGTCTGTCCATTAAAACCAGTTAAAAGTCAATTACTTTGGGAACAAAATGGATGTGATGCATTCATTTCAGACTTGGAACAAATAAACCTCTGCATTTCACCCTGGCAGCACAGGATTAGGATTAGAGGACTAGAAGACTACTCCACTAGGCTGAACTCCCTTGTATATACATGAAATGTATTTATTTAATTTAAGCCATTGCCACGTGTACTATGGGGATCAAGTTGATCCAGACTGCTAACAGATTTCAAGAAGGTCTGAATCTAGATCCTGGTTGGTACTTTGTCCTACCTGAACAGCATATTTGGTTTTAGTCACTGAAAAACTACAGGTCAAAACAACAGCCTCACCCCCTGCCCTGAAGTGTTCCTTCATCACATAGATGCATACTCCATTTTCATGTAGCAAAACAGTTCAGGGATTGTGTCTCAGATTAGGAGGGCAGACCTTCCACCACTCAGCTGGGACTGCCAACAGGTACCAGGTTGTACCAGATGTGTGATTTTCATGCTATGCTCACTGGTCTGAGACTACCAGTTCATCACTGACAAGCTAGGATCACATCAGAAAGTGAAACAGCTAGGTTACCCTAAGCACAAGATTTTAGGAGGTAATTTGCTGGTTAAGTAAAAGAAAGTGAAGGTAGGAAACAGCACATCCAGACTCCTGTTCTCTGTAGGTTGTTGTAGTTCAGGAATTAGATGATTTTTAAGATCCCTTCCAACTCAAACTTTCTATGATTCCATGATTCTAAATTTCAGTGGAAGATCTGGCTCATTAAATGTTAAGGCAGCAATACCTTTAATGTTTTATGTAATATCTTTGTTTAATATTTGATATGAAACAAATCATTGCTCTGTCATTTTTCACCCTTTTGTTTGCTAATGAAAGAGCAATAAGAGACACATAACAGTAAAGGATAATTTTCTCTAGGGAATTGAACAATACTCTGAGTTGTCCAATCCCATTAAAACCTGAAAGAGAAAAGAGCCAGAAGAACTTAGAGGAAACATGTTTCCTGAAAGTCACAATGTCCCTATTTTCCAGGGTCCTTCCATCATTTCTGAAGGTTTCCAATGTCTTTAATTGACTGGGGTGCTTATTAATGTTCTTGTTTCCTTAAGAACCTCTTCAGTGACATTATATGGATGAAGGTTGAAAGGGATCAATAAAGTTACACCAGGATAAACAGAGATTTCTATAACCACTGATATTTGTGCTAGAAACGGCATGGAAACGGACAGCAATGATGGATGTTAGGGGATAGGGGGTGTGTTTGACGGGGTTAATCAGAAATATCCATGAGTTTTCATGCCTTCATCCACCCCCAAATCCCACACCTTCACGCGTGCACACGTGCACACGCGCCGCACGCGCACAGGCTGATCATACAGATACTCATATCTGCTGCTTGCACGTGTGACAGTGATAAACAGGTTTCTGCTAGCAACAATTTAGCTGGTAATAAATCACTCTGGTAGGGGCTAGTGTGCACAGGTGAATTGCCATGATGCAGGGATATAATTGCGCATAATCAATGCAAACATGCTCTAGTGGAACGTGACAAAGACTTACTTAAGCAAATTTAGCCAGAGCCTAAAGTTTAAGGCAGAATCAAGGTGATGGAGGTCTCTCAGATAACACCAGGATATCTTGCTAATGCCATGCCAAAGGGAAGCATAACACACACTTTGGCTGAACTAGTGTTAGGAAAAATATGAAGGAATAGTCTCTGTGACCCTCAGGAAGCAACCTGTCAACATTCCTCAGGATCCCCCACAATCTCAGGAGCCTGGAAAATACAAGATACTATACAGAGTACCTAAAGCAACCATAAATTATGATCAGTTCTTACAGAACAGAGAATAGCCTCCTAAGAAGCTGCTTCAGAATTTTAGTTTGGTGTTGTGTCCCTTCACTGCCCCCAGTTGAAAACAGATTCTTTAATGAGAAAATGTTTTGTTAGAGTCATAAATTTCCCACAGAGACATATTTATTTCTACTAAACCTTCATTACAACAAACTTCTCAAGTCCTCAGTGGGATTTATGGGCAAGGCTCAAATTCCAGAAAAGATGCCACTTCATAATAAAATAATTTAGGTATTATGTTATGAAAGATAAGGTAAAAACCCATTCCTAATTAAATCAGATCAAGGGGGAAAAACATTCATGCTGCAGATGATTATTCTAATAACCAAGGAAATTATACCAGCTATTTTATTTGCTGTAAGGGTCGTTTTCACAGGTTCAATCCAGTTAGCCTAGTCTGCAGTCAGAGGAGAGAGGTGCTATTTCTTGAGAGGTGCCTTCAATCCATCCAAAATTTGACTGACGTCTACTACTACCTCTTTCTTACATCCAACTCTTCAGGCATGACAGAGCAACAAAGCACCCTGTACTGAGGCCTAAGAATACATAAGATAAAATTAGACTATTCCACCTTAGGAATCTGTGTCATCACAAACAGGACTGAGTGACTGATAGATGTTCACTTGCATGAGTGACTAGAAACACCACCTGAGAAGCGGGTGACCCAATGTCTAATGTCTGTAAATAAATCAGAAATTCTGATTTCTGTCTTAAAGTCACTGGATAAATCTCCTTCGAGCTGTCCTAGTGCAACATTCCTTATTTTTCTGCTTTGAAGAGCCATTTGGGGAGGGGTTGCTGATTCCATTGGAGAACAGGACACAAACATTTTTGGAAATCTCAGAAAAAATAATTATTGCAGCACAGGAAAACCATCTCCTCCTTGGATCTATATAAAAAGGAACAGACCTAGCTTTTCTCTTTTGGGTCATTAAGATAAAAAAGGTTATAAAAGCACTGTTCTGGAGCAAAATGCTGTATAGATTTCTTTTTTAAAAAATGCAGACTATGATCTACAACTAGCAAATTGCCCTATTAGTGTAGGTTTAAAGAAAAGGGTTGAAAGGTGCAAATTGGAAGGAAACTTGCTCCCAGGAATCAATAGGTCCAGAAGAGTCTATTATAATAACATCATGTCCCTGAGAGGGCATCAGGGATATGTATGCTATTGCTAAATTAGGTGGTGCCATCTTTGCAAGGAAAACAGAAATGTAATGTTTGCTAATTGAACTATAAAAATAATAATTACCTTTGATGTAGGGGAAGGCAAAGTCACTCAGCAATGTCTCTGATTGTATAAATTAAAGCTGTTATCATCAGAGCCCAAACTAGATTAAAAGTGAGCTTCTCAAATTACATTTGGATGAGACCAAATGTACACAGGGCTTTGAATGATTTCAGTACATGAGAAAAAGCTATTCTCCTTCCTGCTCCCTTACCAATATAGTCACATTTTCTTAACTGTGGCAGCAACTTCTTCCCAGTAGTGTATATTTCTTTAATCAGCTTCATTTCAAGTGCAGTTTTTTTCCTGCAGAAAATGCAGCTTACAAACCAATATTAACTGAGGGGATATTTTGCTTTATTGGTTATAACTATAACCAGGAGCTATACTGGTTGTGATTTCTTCACAGTTCAGGATATTTTATAGGCATGTTGCCATGATTTGAAATCAAGGAAGCATATGGAAGGGTGTTTTCTTCAGAATACTGTTCCCAGTTTTACTTCTGATGCTATCAATCATTTATTAATTTCCTAGTATTTATAAAAGGATAGACTAACTGTAACTGCATAAGCCAGTTGTGAAGGGAGTTTGCAAGGAATCAAACAGCAGATTTTGGAAAAGGTTATGATTTTCTTTTTTTTTTTTTTCAGTTGTGTTGTACATAATATTATGTTGCCTTGTGGTGAGATATTAGCTGAACAGTGAAGTTATTTATTGATTTTGTTCTCAAAAGTATAAAGACATTTTTAACTTGAATTATGTTCAAAACAAAGAGATTTTACACCAGAAGAATAAAAACCAGATCTCTTCAATCAAGAATCATAAAGTGAAAAAATTCTTGGGCATGCCAAGACTATTTTCAGATTCTAGGAAGATAAACCCCTTTAAGGGGAAAAAAAAACCCAAAAAACAAAACACAAAACAAATGGAGGACAAAGAAAGAATTGGATGGGAGGTAGTGGCCAGCATAAACAAGACACCAAATAACAATTCCCTATGATTAGAGATATATTTGTGGGCAGATATATTGTTAGAAAGAAAAGGACCTTTTGGCGCTCAGAAGATTTTCAATATGGAAAATCAGGAAAACAGGCTGAAGACACAGTTCAATAATAAACTAGAAATATTCAAATATAGTGTACAGTTGTTGGTAATGATGCAAATCCCAGTGAAACAGTGGAACAGAATGAGTCAGACAAAACTTGTGAGATATTTTCTTTACCACATGGTTTGAAAAGTGTTTTCAAAAATACAAAGGATAAGATATCTTGAGGAGTCCAAGACCAAGGCACTAGAGCCATGGATAAAGCTTATGGAAAATTCTAAAATTATCATGCGAAAAGTATTTTAGCTGATGGTATACATTCTTAACTGCAGTGTATGTAAAAGATTTTAAGGATCTCAAAAAAAGGCTACAGCAGAAGACTACCCATCTGATTGTATTAGGAATCTCTTCTGTCTTGTAAATGCAGAACACATACAAGAAAAAGTTTTGAAAGTGGAAAACAGTGAAAGTATGTTCGGCCTAAATTTAAAATACTTTGTGAAGAAATTTTGGGTGTATTCTGTGTTAAATCAAAGCTCTCAAACTTTGGATGGCTCTTCTTTCAGAAATTACAAAATAAAAAACTTCTGGACAAGCAAGCTGGCTAGAAAAGACCAAAGGGCAAAATAATATCCTTGTAAGACTAAATATCCCTTAAAAAAACCCACAAAGTAACATATTTCACCTAAAATTTCATATTTGTGTGTGTGTATTCAAATGAACTAAGGCCATGAGAGACATCTGCCAAACCCCCCCCCCCCAAATTTATTAGCTCAAATATTTTTTCTTAAATAGCATAGCATATCAAGCTATACTTTAAAACATGACTTAATTTGTACATCCAGAACTAAACACATATGAAAGCAAACATCCCAGCTGGAAAACCCATAATGAAAGTTGATTACATAGGAGGAAAACAAAAACAAAAACAAAACCAAACCAAACCAAACCAAAACAAACAAACAAACAAACAAAAAAATCCTGCAGATTAAAGTACTCTCGTGGGAAATTGTATCCAAGACAGTATATATGCCCTAGCTAGTGGCTGCTCTAGGCTTGTTCTTTCGACCACAAATTATCTGGGAAATGAAAATCTTTTTAGATGAGAGTTTAATTGAAACCTGTACATAATCCTATAAAGTTTTAGGTTTGGCCAATTAGTTTATTCTGATTAAAACTTAATTAGTACAAAGAAGTAAGTTTTAATAAATGTAGTCAGACAGGTATTAAACTGAGAAAGAAAGGGGGTGAAAATAGAAACAAACATGTACTCACTTAGAACAAAATCAAAATGTTGAGAACCAAATTATTCAAGACACTGAAGGACATGAGGAGAAGAAATTGTTTAATTGCATATACACCACTGCTTGGAGACTGGCTAATAAACACAGGGAATTGGAATTGCTCATTTATGAGAATAAATTTGACCTAGTTGGTATTACTGAAACCTGGTGTGAAGAGTTACATGACTAGGATATTAAAACAAGTTGATATAACCTTTTAAATATGAATACAATGGACAAGAGTGAACAAAGAATGACAACTTGTCTTATAGGAAAAAAAAAAAGAAAAGAAAGAGAAGTTTTAATTGACTAATACCAAGAAATCAGTGTCTTCCTGCCCTGTAGTTGAAGAAAAGTTAAAAGATGTTTACAGGTCACTGGGTGATGGAATAGAAATACTTTGCTTTAAAAAACCTAATTATAGCGAAATCAAAGAAGGGAAACAAACTCTAAAATCCCAGTATTCAAAAATTTCAAAAAAACTGGGTGAAGTTTTGTCTGGAATTTAATGGATAAAAGGAAGTCTTGTGGCACAGAAAAATCACCAAAGATCAGGAAAAATTCAAAGTACACAAACATTTAGAAAGGAAAATGGGATGACTCTGATAAATGTCCTTTTGTCAGTTTAAAGTTAACCTAAGGCAAACAATAAAATGGCTAATATGAGATTTAATTAAAATAGAATTAAAGGAAGGTAATATAACTAATATCAAATAAAATTGGTTTATGAAAATAGACCTGCAATAATTTGATGTCTTTTTGTAAAGAGTAAGAGAACACTGATGATGATAATTCTGATCATCTAATATTTAAACTTCCAAGATTCAATCCGATCTCAGAAATCTTTGGGGTTTTTTTTT
>WAAE01042226.1:0-21424 GCA_013400495.1 Nicator chloris | reverse complement strand
ACAACAACAACAACCCAAAGCTGCTCTCCTAATTTATTTAACCTTCTCTATGAAGAACATCGGTGTGTGAGGGAGACAAAGATGGAGGAGTAAATATGATCAAGTACACAGCAAACTGAATTGGAATATAAGGAAGCAGGGTGTGTAGTGGATTCATTTTGCTATTCATTTGCATTCTACCTTGTGGATAACATCTCTGAAGGAGATCTTTACCTCTGGCAAAGAGGATAGTGATGGACTTCTAGGTTAGCGAGTGTGGGCCTGATTTAATTGGTTGTAATAATGTATTTATTACATGGTTTTCTTTGGGAGAGTTCTTAATGGAGTTTGTGCCTAGAAAGGACCATTAAATTGCCAAGTCTGGCATCCTTTGCATACAACAAGACTTTATCTTTCATTTAGGTCTCCTGATAATGAACCTTTTGACTTAACTGACCAAAATGCAGTTTCAGTTTGTGCTTAGGTAAAAAGCATTTGCCAGAAGTATATCCATCCTCCATTTAAAGATGTCAAGGGATTGGAAGACACTTCTTTTGTGTTAGTTTTGCTCTCATGATTGCTTCACTTCCTTGTTTGTAGGGAAAAAATTGTACTTCTGCATTATGGCAGTGATTAAAAATTGATCCTGACTTTTCAGGTTGATAACATGTTTAACAGCTGTATCTGTATAATAGGAATGCATAGATGCACACAGTATATACATAGGTCCATACGCTCTGTCTTAATTCCATTTAATACATTTTTTGGTTTGGAAATTCTGCTATGCCCTTTGTCTTTTACATGTGATACACGAATAGAGTACAAAAATGACAAAGTGATTTGAACGCAAATGTTTTTATTATAGTTTTATCTAGTACAAATATTTTAATACAATTAAATAGTATTAATTAATAGTAATACAATTATTTCAGCTTTTTATTAATTATCTTTGCTCTGAATTTGTGGTACAGAGCTTTCATTAAACAGCATCATGAGAATGGGATTGCACAAACACCTGCCGTAGACTTTAATAACTTCTCATATTTATTTTTGAGCATGTGCTAGTTGGATCTATAATTCTTCTGCCTTCTTTTTTCACAATATTCTACAAGAGCTGTATTTTTATATGTATTTTTTTGTCTCCGGTGTTCATGTCTCTAGTATCCATCAATTCCCACACTGTATGAGGACTGAAAAAGCATTTTGGCAGTGGATAAAATCCCCAGTGGCTTTGCAGACTCCTAGGAGAGGGTTCTTTTCAGTCAGATTTTGGGTTATTAGAATCTGACCCACATAGTATTAATAGGCCTTCAAATATGGTGTTATTTTCCGTTCCCTTCATTATTTTGCTGTCTGGCATGCCTACTGCATTAAAGTGCAAAATTGCTTTCAGTATGTAGGTTTTGGTAGACATTAGCATAGTTTTCTGTCTTGTATGGTTTGCTTTTGGTCATGTTGTATGTCCTCCCCCTACCCTGTAACAAAGTTTTGGCCATTCATAGGTAATCCTCTTATTTTAATATGGTGACCTACATTTTTCGGCCAAGTGTATATATTTGAGAAGTTTGGGACTACTAGCCATATTGTTGACTTTATTTTAGAATTCAGATACAGAGTAGAGCTGAGTCTTGTGTTGAGAACTGGGCAGTATTCCTACCTTTCCCGGGTTTCTTTTGGTGATTCTCATAAAATAAGAATTTCTGTAGTCACTAGTTGTGGGATTTTTTTTTTGTTTGACTTAATCTAGAATTTAACTAAGAAAAGTGCTCTAAGCTCTCATGTGTAATTAAATTAATGGTAATATTGTGTTAAGTAAATACAAAAACGTACTTTTTATATATATTGTAAAAATACTATGCAAGTACACCTAGTCTGGAAGATATGCTGCTGAGTGTTTCAGTTTGACACCCAAACCTTGAGTGTGTTTTGCCTTTCTGTGCCTGAATTCTTCCATCTCAAATGTTGAGGTAATGCTTTATAGGTTTTTGGGACGTATTTTCAGGACAGTGTTTTGTATAATGCTTGATACAATTATGAGCCTTACTGAATACCACACCAGGAAACTAAGGAGTCCACCTTTTTACAAAAACTTGAGTAGTGCTCAGTAGAGAAGGTCTCAAGCTGTATTTCAGATGTTCAGAAGAAAACAAAGTACTGAGTAGTTGCTCAGTAAATGGGTGTTGATTCTTCTTTTTAACTGAATCAGGGAGCAGCCTTGTGGGCAGTGGTAGGATGTAATTCTATAAATAAAACTCTCCATAATGCATGCACACAGGGCAAGGGCAGATCAAGGCTCCCAGGCATCTTGCCCATTGCTTCTGGCAATGACTTTGACATTTTCTGACTTTGGAGTGCTTGATTTTGGAGCTTGATTTGTCTCTAGGAGCGGTGTCTGTCCTAGCTGTATAACTAGGAATAGCCTGCGGAACCTATGGCACGAGTGAGATACGGGACAAAATGGCTTTTAAAAGGTGATTTTGACAAGGGCCATTGTAAAGTTGAAAAGAAAAATGTCATGCCAGGAAAAAGGTCAGGCATTTTGGGGTTAAGAACAAATGACTGATATGCCAGTGTATTTGTAAACTGTGTTTAATCATTGCTGTGGGCAATCCATAATTTATCTGCTACTAAGGAAAAGGAACATGAAATTTTCTTCACAGAATGAGCAATCTAGTGTGGGAGCTATTCATCAAAGTTTGAATGTCAGAAAGGTCATGGGAAGAGATTTGTAAAATTTTCGTAATTCCAGAAATAACCCCTTCGGCATCCAAAAAGAAACTTGAGTATTTAGGAAAGAACCTAGTGTATCTGATACCATCCTGCAGCAGGGCGGGTCAGCTCTGTGTGGTGGATGTTCTGTACAGCAGGGCTGTATGTTTTCTCATACCTCTCCCTTCCACCCTGTGGGAAGGAAGGGGGAGATAACACAAACGTTTTTTGAGACAAACAGCATTAATTCCCTTTGCTGCTTGTGTCTGGCTGTTTTGATTTTGCTATTCTGTATGAAAACCAACAGTATACTTTAGAGACCCTATATTAAACTTGCTTTTAATTAAGTTCCTCAGATAAAAATCTCCCAGCAGGAGATTTTTGAGCTGGGAGGATTTAAACTGGAGCTCTTACACAGGGCCTCCTGCTGTAACATGCTGTGCTCTCTGTGTAGGCTCTACATAACAAAAATGTCAGAATATACAATGTCTTTATCAGCCTGTTTGTTAATATTTTTTTCCATTCAAATGTTTTCTACCTCTCTTCAGTTTTGTCATGTCTCTTTCCTGTCCTTATTTTTAAACACCTTCTATGTCAGAATGGTTTTCCTAGTATATTTTTTTCAAGTTCCAACTCTTAAACTTATTAACGTCTTGTGATTGCGCATAGGAGAAGGAAATGTATTTCAGAGATTTTTTTTCCTGGATTAGGTATGTCAAGATGCAAAATATTTGGTTGTATATTGTAAATGTCTGTGAAGTACTCTGGGAAAATTCTATTTTCAGAGGGATTATTATGAAAAATCAATATTCCCTTTTTGCTCCACAGTTTTTTCTCCACTCCCCCCAGAGTTTAATAATCTCTGATCAATTTTGATGCAGGGTAGCAGCAGAGAATATATTCTTTCTAAAGGAAAAGTAGCAGGAATAACTTTTTGTGTATTAAAAGCCACATACTTTGCTTTTAACGAAAATAAAGATCACAAAATCATTGAATTGTTAGGACTGGAAGAGAGCTTAAAGATCATCTGTTCCCAGCCCCGTTCCACTAGAGCAGGTTGCAGGTTGCTCAAAACTCCTTGCAGCCTGGCCAGGAGCATCAACCATGGAGTAATAAATGTGCGTTGTCAGGTAAAGGAACAATTGCTTCATAATTGGCAGGCTAATGTAAATCTTGCAGGGGAGTATTTGATGGCAACAGGCACTATTGCCATAAATTAAAAAAAAAATTCTCTAGAAGAAATTTCATCTAAAAAAATCTGGGCAGAGAGCAGAGGCCATTCAGGAACACTTTAGCGTATTCCCTTATTGTTCTCACTGTTTGAGTAGAACCAGCATGTAACAAGGTTTTTGAAATGTTCTCTCATCCTTGATCTAAGGCTATTGATACAGTTCATACAAAAATGTGAAACTTTCAGAAAAGAGCATGGTTTTAATAGTTAAAAAAATCAGTTTCAAGCCATTTGAGGATAAAGATCACAATGAAGAAAAATTTCATTTTTCTGTGAAGATTAAAGTGTGGCTTCCATTTGGTTTTTCAATAATGTGTAGTGTTGCATTAATGTTTTAAATTTTGCCTGTTTTGCCAACCGTTTCATCAGTCTGCATCCAGTTTCATCTTTGTGATATTCTGTGCCATTTTTTCCTTTCTGTTTTTCATAATTTAGAGTGCAGCGTGGCAATTTTGTTCTTCCTGTATAGTGCTGATACTTGTAGTAAAAGATTGGCACAAATTTAGCAAAGCCTTTTCTTGAAAATTGCTTTATAGAGGAGTTATGAATTTACAGTCATATGGTAATGCTGTATAAGTGTATACAGAGGACAGGTTTAATTGTAATGATGTTTTGAAGTGCCTTGATCCTACTGGAAGTGGCTCCAGAAAGGATGAAAACTGCTGTTCTTTGTCTGAAAGGAATTAGCAGGGCTCAGGAAGTGCTGTGTAATGGTTTTCTTGATGATTCATGGCACATTTTTTAGCCAAAAAAAAAAAAAATTACTTCACAACCTGGTGTTGTTTTGAAAAAGTCAAAGAAATCGAGAGGTTTGTTCTGGAATGCATTACTTCTGTTGCAAAGTTAAAATGGGTTTAAGTGCACTAATCAGAATTTATTTTTATATATTTGGTTTTTTCCATAATTCAATTCTAAATTGCATTTTATTTTTTTTTCAAGATGGATTTACCTTATGGTAGAACATTTTCTTTTTGATGGATTTTTTTAGGCCAAAGAATAATATGACTGTTACGACTTGTGGAGTTTTACCTTGTCAGTTTTACCTCCTCTTACATGTATCAGTGCTTCTCTGCAATAGACTTGCTGGTTTTAAACCAATTGCTGAATTGGAATAGTTAGTTCTGATGAGAGAAAGCGATGTCAGAAATATTTCTTCTGAGCTTGCTTTATCAGATGCCCTGGGAGAGAAGAGAATTTCCAGCTTTGCTCAAGCCAAATATATTTTTTATTCCTTAGAGTACCGTATAGATTATGATTAGTAGTACCATAGTGTGAAGCTATGGCTGTAAAGCACTCTCGTCAGAATGGACTCCCACTGCTGTTCAGACTTACAGCTAGCAAATGTTAGAAGTGGCAAGGTTTTTTATATTGACTTTTAATGTATTATTTTTTCAGTGTATTGTCAAATTCCCCCTTTGTAGAGGTTTAGGTCAGCTTTTTACAGTTGGTTTAAAAAAAGCATGACTCTGGCATTGCCAGTGCTAAGCCGTTGCTTTGAACCTTTTTTCATTTTCCTTCCTCAGATTTCTCAAATTCCCCTGCTCTAGCTAATGCCTGTGTCACCTGTCTTTGTTCTTCAGAGATAAAGCTTCAAATTAGATTTTGGATTGCTCCATAGCTAGATACAGTTACACTGGAAGCACTTCAAAGCTCCTTGGGACCATGAGGGTCAGAGTACACGTGTATGTATGTGTTAGTGCACTCATCTGTATAAGGATGTATGCATGCGTATCTGTACAGGCTTGTATATGACATTGCATTCTTATTTTTGTTTGGGACATGCCAAGACGAAGAAGTCTAGCAAATTTCTAGGGGCTTGTGAGATTTACACATGCAGCTATTTTGGAAGAGGTTAGAGATTGTATAAATTCTGTGACTCTCCATGAGGGGATGGATTTTAGTGCAAACCATCTTTAAATCCCTGTTTTGCCAAGGAAGCTCCCTATTATGGCGAGCAATCAAGATGCTTATAATTTCATATACACAATTCAGGTATCTAATCTCAGTTGGAGGTCCTGTAACCTTGGCCATCACCTTTGGAAGCTTTAATAGAAGACTAATCTTAAAGTTTCTGTAGCTAAAAAACTCTTCAAGTTTGGGTGATACTTAGCATGATGTGTTGTGGAGTGTTTGATGTATCCTGTTATTGTGTCTGGTCTGTGACTGCCAGCTTTTCTGATTGCTTTGGGAGCAGCATGATGTAATGTTGTGCTGAGAGTGAAATTAGTGTTATTTATAATGAACATTTTTTCGAAGCTTTTAGTAGTTGTATTTAGCAATAGCATGAGTAAAAATAACATTTTGAAGCGCTTTTGAGGAAGCAAAATGAAATATTGAGGCAAAATGATGACTTAATGGGTTACTGCTTTACAATAGTGGCTGCTATTACAGCAGGGTTTTTTCAAGTAGGAGTGAGGCAGCAAATGTAGTACTAGGAAAAAAAGACCTTAAATGCTGTTTGTGTTGGCTGTCTACTGGGGATGAATTTCATGCTCAGCCAGAGAATATCAACATGAGTGGCTGTAAAAACCCTTGCAAAGCCTTGGCAAAGATTGAATATGAAAATAGGTATCGAAAGAATAGTAAACTTACTAAGTTTTGGGGAAATACAAGTGTTTGTTTCCAAGAGTGAGGCAGCAGTTTCTTCAGCTGAGGCAATCCGATGTTAGGTTACTGTCACCAGAAGAGAGCGATGATCTTTCTAATCCGCTCCCGCGGCTGTGAGTGTGCTCTTTTCTCTCCGCGCTGCAGTCGCCGTGCCTCACGGACAGGCCGGGATTTCCTGCAGCAGCTGCCGCAGCTGGAGCCCTTTGGCAGCCCTTGTGCTGCACGGGGAGCTGGGCGGCCCCCAGGGAGGCCGCACGGGCTGCGGGACGGGACGGGACAGTGCAGCGGCTGTGGGCACAGCAGGACTGATGCACTCCTTCTGTCACCTGCAGTCCTGCCTTTGGACTTTATCACCTCTAATCTCTCTGCCTTTTCATGCTACAGAGCAGTCATTTTCCAAGTACACCCTGCATTAAAGTTCTAATTTTGCACATTTCAAAACCGTATTGCTGGTCTGTCCTACCAAAGCTGCTCTGCAAAGGATCAAGTTACCTTGATCCCTGCCTCATGGGGGTTTTTTTAGGACTTGAAGATTTTAGGCCTCACCATTTAAACATATCTTTTCCCACTTGCACGTTTCGGTGACTTAAAATTCTTTTTACTGAAGTTGGATTTTTTAGCCTTCATGTTTTGCATAATATCAATATGCCTATTGTAATTTATAAATACTCTGAATGAGTTTCTTACAAGCTGCACAAATCCTTTCTTGTGAAGCTTTCAGTACAAAATGTTAACATAATTTTCTGCCTCAGCTCCTGGTTGATCTTTTTTTTTTAATCATATGCCTCTCTTAATCTAGGGATTAGTATTCATTTCCTATAAATTAAACAATTTAGATGAGGATAATTCTTTTGCCTAAAAGTCTTTACATGTGCAGCTTTTACATTATTATTGACAGTTTCTTACAGACAGAATTTTACTATTTTTATACAAGTTAATCATTATTAAGATTATTGTTTAATGTAAGTGATCTTTTCCCAGGTTTTCAGGAGTTCATCAGGAAAATATTTCTATCTGTTAGCAAAAAAGTATAAATTTGAATAACTGTAATCAAGTCTAGACTTTCTCTAAGTCACTTTATTTGCTTTATATCAAAGATACACACTTTTATAGCTGTTTGCTTGAGAGTAATTTACAGGATCCATCACTTTCTGTTATCTGTAGATCAGTTGACTGTTATGTGTGCCTTGGTTTATCTTGTGTATGACTTAATTTATGTTTTTCTTCTGTATAAAATTAGATTTAAACAGCTGTTTTCAGTGAAAATAATTTGTTTGCTTAAAACAAAGTTGCATCATAACAGCCCTGTTAATAGAGTAGGATTGTTTAGTGTAGTAATCTAGGATCAGTAGTCTGCTTTTTAAAAGTGCACTAATTTGAGAAAAAAAAATCATTGAAGCAGGCTGTCAAATAGAGCGTGAAGCACTTCATGTTCGCTTTTTGACTTATGTGTGGAAAATCTAAATTGCCAAAGCAACGATGACAAAAATGTGATCGTATTGGCAAATGCAATGGATTATGTACTTCAGAAATTCCTCTATTCTTTGTCTTTTTTATTATTGGGTGGTTCTGCTTTTGTGAGGTCCTGTTATGATTTAGATGAGGTAGAGGTTTTTGGCAGTTTGGAGTAGAACAAGGGTTTGGGACACTCTGCAGGTGTTTTTGTGAAGAGAGTGGGACCTTGAATTAGGCAATGTGAGTCTGGATAGGAGAAGAGGCAGGGATTTCTTTGTAAGTATCATTAGTTCACCTCAGTTGATGAGTAAATAGGGAAAGAATAATAGTGGGAGATGAGACTTTCATTGTAGTTTGTCATTGTTTACTTTGTATTTCTTCAGTTTGGCCTTTCAAGGTGCACTCTAAAGCACTTTTTGTGGTCCTTAAGGAAAATTCAGAGTTCTTTATTTGTCAGAATTTCATAAATGCAATTATTTGTTGCTTGCTATTCATATGATAACATGTAACTACTTTCTTAGACTTGTTACAAAAACTTCCTACTTAATTTCTGGTTTAATATGATGCATTTTTCAGTTTTCTGGATGATCATTACCATTAATTCTAACTTTCCGCGTTGTACCTTCAGGCTTTGTATATTCAAATGCAAATGTCTGTTACTGCTCTTCTAACCTCTCCTGAAAGAGTCAGTTCAGGTTCAGTTCTTTCAGGAACTTTGCTGTAGTGGCTACAGGTCCCATCCATATTGGTTCCTGTGCTGTCCTTGTAGCTGGAGAATTCTTTAACCCTATGCTGTGTCTGTGTAAACAGCTTTCACATGAGTGTAGAAACCAAAACTCCATTATTACTCTTTGGGACTCCAAGATCCGAAATCTGGGTACTGAGTTACCAAGTTTAAGTTAAAGCTTGTACACACAGGGAATTTCCGTATTTCCTTCCTTATGCCTCTGGTAGACATTTTTGCTTTGGTGAGTAGAATTACACATAAATTAACCTAAAGTGGATTGGGTGATTTTACCTATAAAGTATAAAGCTGCTTCAACTTGCTTACAGTCCCGCCTTTAATTAAGATGATGCAACTCTGAGTGCAAATGAGACATGATTAAATCCAAACTGCAGTTGATAGTGTCTTTCTATTCTGCTTTGTTAGACCAAGTGAAAAAAAAGTGCCAGAAGAAGTGTTGCTGGTTGAAATAATATACAAATCTAGTCTTAAGTGTCACCTGTATAACATATAAAAGTCTGACTATAGGAGGATTTTTATGAAGTGTATTTTTGTACTTTGTCAACAAGATGGCACTTGCTGGTCATTGCTATGGTGTTGACGCAATTTATCAATACCATGTCTCTTAACAAAACAGTAATGGTGGTGTGCAGGTGGTTAGTACGAATACTTCAAAGAAAAAACCTTGTTAACTAAGGATTGTCTGTCTCTTGTATGTTTGCATTTCTTCAGGGATCTTTCTTTTCTTTTCTGAAGCTCCAGGCCATACAAGGACATATATTTTAGTATGGCATTCATCATTCACTGCACTGTTGGGTTTTGGTGGATTTCTTTTTTCCCATTTCAGACTTTGCCATTGATTGCACAGTCACAGAGTGAGCTGCAGGGCAGAGAGGGAAATGTACTTTCCTGTCACTCAAAATTTGCTTTTGTTGGAAAGGAAGCAGTGCTGAAAGGAACAAAAATGAAGCTGTTCAGTCAGTGCTACATTGAAAATGCCTTTCCCCCCAAAATGATTCTTTTCTCTTTTATTATGGGTTTATAACACTGGAATATAGCTCTTTCCTGCCAGTTTGAGATAGTTGAAACCACTGAGTTACAGCATCCTTCTGTACAAACAGGCTCTCGGGTGTTGTCTCTGCTGAGCAGAGGGAATTGTCCTCTGTCTGGAGTCTGCAGTGTTGGGGAATTGTCAGGTGCTGAGATAGTCTTGTTACCCAAGTATGAATAAAAAAATTGGTTGCATTTTTATTTATAAGAACCGTTTATCAGGATGCTTCCCTGGACAGCTGTCTTCTAAAAGTTTAATTTCACTGTGAACACAAGATGCTGTTTTGTGGCTGCTATCCATTTCTCATGGCCAATGTGCATGGTGGGTGAAAGGACAGCCAACACTCAGGACGCTTCATTACTGACTATGGGGATTAATCTGTTCACAGGAAAAGACTGTGAACTAAGGAAAGCTGTTAGTTTTGAAGGAAGGTGTTTTGGTGCTTCCCAGCTCAAATGGTCAGTAAGCTTCACTACTTGGTCCATTTGTAGTCCCACACCAGTGTTAATCCTTTCCCAATTTAGAGGTGTTTGTGTCATCTTAGAGATGGCACTGAGCATTTGGCTTTTGGATTAGGCTCATGTGATTCCTTCTGTGTTTGCTGGAGTTGATTTAATCAACTCATACAGGCATTGGGAACAAATACAGATTTGCCCAGTTTCTTAAGCAGAGATTTCTAACAGTAAATGCCAGAGAGACTGCTGGGGAGATGTGCTTTTCTTGCAAGTAGAAGGTGAAAAACAGGCAGTCTGATGTCTGTATTCAGGATTTAAAGAAAGAAAGTGAAAAATAAGGGAAGTTTGACAATGTAGAAGGATTTTTTACCCAGGGACTCATAGGCTTATTTTATGATTTATTTAAGCCAAGAAATCATATTGTTATTGAAGTATTATCACTAATGATATGTTGTAGTATGGAGAATATATATCAACACTAACAATTTAACTGTTGTTCTGTCCCAAGAAAATTCTGGTTCGACTAAGTAAAATCAAATATTTTTGCTTGACACAAGAGGAAATTGGAGATTAAACAAATCTTATATCAAGTAGCCGTAACTCTCATGTAATACCAACGCTTTTTTCGTTATCTAGGATTCAGAGAACTGCTATATAACAAAATCAACAACAAAAGAAAGGGCAAAGTCAAGTTTCCCTTGTTGTTATGATGGTAATGGTAGAATTTGCTTTGTAATGGAGTTCATATCTCTGCAGATGACAACCTATTTTAACTTAGATAAGTGTTTTGAAGAGGCTGAGTGAAATTGGGATCTGTTTCAAAAAAAAGGTTTGTAAAATTCTGTGGAGCTCAAGAGCAAAATATTGAACGGCTAGGGATTTTTATGTGCTTTGGCTTATTTCTTTAATCAATCACCTCAATTATAATGGGCTGCAAGTATTGCTTAATAGCACCTATTCATATTATCTGTGAATGTCTGTTGCTTTCCTTTAAAGTTCAGTGTCACTACATACTGCTTACTGTGCTCAAATCAATTCTATGCTGTGCCTCAAATTAAATGGAGGTGTCTGATTTTTCCCTAAAAATATTTCAAAATCTTTCTGTCTTGTCGCTCTGTTTACAGTTTAACTGGATATTATTTCAGATCTTTGAACATTTGTGATCATCTATTTATTAGCAATCAACAATAAGTCGCAGACAAATCTAAACAATGAAAACCAATTTTCATTTGAAAGCAATTTTAAAAACAAAAAACCATCTCACTTCTCACTCTAGCACTTACTCCCTGGAACATTTGTGTCACCACAAGGCAGGAGTGGAAATGACTAAGCTGGTTGAGAGGAAGAGGAGCTTTATTTGGACTGTCAACAAAAAGTTACTCTCAGCATGTTGGTGATGGAGGAGATTACTTGGATCTGTGTGGACTACTGTTATTCCTCACAGTAGCAAATAGATAATATCTAATTGCTTTGAGGCTCAGATCCTGAAATTCAGAAAGTCTAGGGCTTTTTTTGAGTGCAATTACTTTCTTGGAACATGCTTGTTTTCAATATCATTCGCTTCACAGAAAAAAAAGGAGAATTCAGGTATCTCTGGAAACTTTTTACCCTCCAGAACTTTGGAGTAATTTCCTTAGAGTTATTGTCTAAAATATTGACAAAGATGTGCTGACTGTACTTGGGAAGAAACTTCCTAATGTGTCTGTCAGCATCAGGTTCCTATTAAATATACTTGAAAACCAGTAAAGTTCTTGTTTGAAGCTGAATTGTATCACTTTATGAAGCAAGATTAAAACGTATAAAGAATAAACACCTTGTCTCTTTAGGAGAAGCTGGAACACTTTTGGATTGATAAATTTTCTTTATTTTTTTGTAACCGCAGTGTTTTTTAATGAGACAACTAATAATCAGCTTAGTAACATATGGAGTTACTATTTTAAGTCCTCCTCCTTTTTCTTCCCCTATTGTATTGTGTAAGCCAAGCAGTGTTTCCTGTTAGAAATTTTTTGTATTTCAATATTACCTAGAGATTCCAGCTGATTTGCATGCTGTTTAGACAGTGTTTTTGTACAGTAGTGTCCAAGACCATCATCAGGGTTCACTGGCAGCAAAAAAATCCACCAATAAAAATAAATAACATGGGGAATTTTTATAGTCATACAGGATTTGGCACGTAATTTTGTCTTCAATGTGTCCTGGATATCTGTATGCTCCAAAAAAAGAGGAGGGATCTTAGTGTGGTGAATTGCCTTTGCACAAGGTCACACAACAGAATGCTGGCTGATCCAGGAAGCCAGCTTTACTGATTCCTGGTCTCCTGCCCCATCCACTGAACTCTTTCTGACCTCTATTGTCATGGGCCTCTCTTAGGTTGATCTGTCTCCTTTTTGAAAGAAAATAAAATACTATTTCATCAACCAAAAATGAAGTCCAATGCACATGTTCAGTGTCCTTCAAAAGAAACAAAAGAAGCAAAGATGGATTTTGCATTTAGCAACAGTTGGAGGATACGGTATTGTTTGTGCAATACTCTTTAGGTCTCCAGAGATTGTTTCCTAAGGATAGAAAGGCTGAGGAAGTGAATGCATTGGCATGGTGTCGAAGCAGCTGCAGAGGGGTTGGCTAAGCTACAAGCATCTGACTGCAGAGTAGTTGAAAAAATAAAGAATGTTTCTTTGTTGTTTTGAAACACATATATAATTTTAGCTAATTTTAGTATGAATATTATAACATCGTATGCAAATTAGAAATGATTGCACTGTAGGGTTGTAATGTAGCATATTAACAACTGGGGGTTTACACCATATATTACAAAAATATTTTCAGTACTTGTTTTGTTGTCTAGACACTTCCCTATACCTGTTTGACTCTAATAGACTGCTTCTGGCCAGTAATGCTACCAGGGCCTTTGTTTGCCCTTTGCTTACTTTTGCTGATTTCCTTGGCATAGAGATTTAATACTTAATTTAGTTCTTCAGTACCATATGAGAAGTACCTTGAGAGGTTTTTGTCAAGAGCAGTGTGCCTACAGATATTTTAGTTATTTTTGTCAGTTGTATGTATATTACCATAAACAAGAGAGAAGGGGTTAATGAAGTGTGAATTAATAAAACTCTCTTAAAGGCTGGATTCATATTGGCACTAAGATCTTTTACAATCAGTGTTAATTGTGTTCCTAAATGCTGTCTTTTTGCTGGGACCTCACCCTAGGGTAGGACAGACTTTTAGAACAAGTGTTTACTTTTTTTTTTTTTAGGTAACAGAACAAAATGCATCTGAAGATGCTATGAATAATTATCACTGCTGTTGAGAAGCAGCAGAATGTGTTCATGTTCAAAGAGGGAGATTTGTGCTGTCCTGAGGATGCTCACAATGAGATGATCATACCCTTGGCATAGTACATGAGCCTGAAACACGAGCCTGGCAGTCGTTGCGGGTTGGCAGATGTGGACTGTTACATTTTAATGTCTCTTTACTCTTCTAACAGACTGAAAAATTGCAGAGAGCTCTTATCATAGTATTTCTCAGTGTTGGTGAGGATTCAGACAATAGTAATAGGGCTCATATGCATTCGTGGCTATGAATTTTAATTCAAGAGTAGTTGCATTAAAAGTCTTTTGGGAGAATGAATACAGCTGTATTGGTGACTTGGTATTTGCCATGCTGCTTGCTATTTTAAGGTTTGTAGCTTTCCTGAATAGAATAATTGCACTCGTAGCTCTTGTATGTTTACTTCTTTTTCCCTCCAGCCCTAGTATTTTCTGCATGTTTTAAGCAAGGTTGTTAGTATGTATTTGGGACATAGAGGATATTAATGTTGTATTACAGTTCAGGACAAAAATGTAATGTTTAGCATTTTAATTAACATAAATTTGAGATAGAAGTTTCTCTCTAGATAAGTGTGGTTTAGGATAATGTCTGGTTTTTATAAGATATGTAGTCTTCAGTCCTTTTTTCATCCATTCAGCAAAATCTCATTAGAATCTTCTATATCCTTGTAAGCTTTGACTTCATGGACAGAATAGAAATGTATCTGACAAACTGTCCAATATGAGAAAAGAGTGGAAGTGGTCTAGGAAAATGGGGTTTTGTATACCTGTGAAGAAAAGGAAGCTTGTGCTCCTGATCTGTGCTTTATTTGTAAATAGAAATTGCTTACTCTGCTGCAGTGTTGGATGTACACTTCGCTTTGTCATTTATCCACTGGGAGCTTTAGTGTAATTTTTAGAACTTGGGAGCAAGATGCATCAGGGTCGCTCCTTTCTGAACACTTGCAGACAGAAAATGCTATAAATCCCCATTATGTTGCACCTTTCCATAGAAGAACTATTCAGAAATTGGGCACAAACCTGAAAACTCCTGAACTTTGTTGTCATGTAAGGGACACAGATCGGAAGGAGGAGCAACAAATTGGGCGTTTATCCTTTCATTTAGTGTAGCTATTTGAAGTGACATAATCAGCATGTTTCTTAGTTCCATGTAGCTCATCTCTTTGGTTGTACTATGTTCTGCCAACCTCAAAGGCAAGCTTTGCCATGGAGAAGAGATGTAATCAGAAGACAGGTTAGAAGAAGTCTGTAGAAGGTTACCAAACTCTGGATCTTCTGGTTATGGTCTGTTTGTGTTGCTGCTTATGAAGCCACTGATTAACCCAGGGTAGCAGCTTCTCTTTAAATTCAGTTGCAAATATCCTCAGATAAATTGGGACAGTGGTGGGGTGTCGTAAACTCTGCAGTTCCCCTCTGGTGCTGTGGCATGAGGAATATGTGCATTTGGATTTGGCAAAAGGGCCTGGGCAGCTTCTCAGCCAGGAGAGAGTCAGAGGGATCAGCCAAAGCAGCAAAACTGGTTGAAGACAGAAAACACCAGGGCAAAATGTGGAGCTCATTATAGCAATGCTTGGAGGACTCAGTGAAATAGGTTGCACATCACTGATGTACATTTAGAGATGATGCACTACAGAGATCTAGGCTGTAATGTGATGTCATTTTGTACAGTCAGTTGCAATCTTTGTTTTATTTAAGCCTCTGTGCAATTGTTTTAGGTATTGAAAAAAGTTCCATTTCTATTTAGCTTCGTGCCCTGCTGGTTTTTTGTTTATGTAAAAGTGCCAAAGGGAAGACCAGGAGTTGGTGTGGTATTTGCATGATTGAGAGTGCCTATGGGAATTGTTTTTATGTCAGCATCTGAAACTGGAAGGTGGACAGCAGAACTTTTTGACAGTGTAAAGGTAGAGAATAAATCTTGTGTTGCAATTCCAGAGAGTATATTCTGGGAACAGTGAAGTAACTGAGCTTTTCTCTGATTTTCATGGCTGATTTGCCTTAGAGAGTTCACACCATTCCACTTGCAATGCTGTCTACTGGTATCTTCATAAATACTGGCAAAAAAAGTATTCTCTCAGTGGGGATCATGTCATACACAGGTGCTAACAAGTTGCATGATTGAAATGTTAGAAGAAAGAAATTTGAAATTTATAGTCACAGTGGATGTAACAAAGACCTTGTCTTTGCTTCACCTTCTTGTGACAATTTTTGGGAGTTTTGGCAGTCTGACAAAAGCAGATGTTAAATTGAAGAAATAAATTACACTTTCAAAGAAGGATAGCAGTAACACCATGTGTTTGTTAATCTCCCCTACCTGAAATCCTATTTTGTTTTACATTGAAATTAGGGGTTGTGATAATTACTGGACAAAATTGCATATTAGTTGGGAAAAGGCTTGAAAATCTCAATGAAAAAAGGAAATTTGCATATGAGAAAAAAATTAAAACTGAGTGGGAATGTTGAATAAAATATTTCCAAGAAATTATAAAAACTGGGCATTTCTTCATTCATTTTACATTCATATCTGCTTTGTGCATTAGCAGTCAAAATATTTGGTTACTGTACAGCATACAACTGTAAAGTAACTGTAGTTCTTAAGTGACTGACATTTGTGTGAAGAACATAATTATTTTAAATGAGGAAATCTTGTTGTTATTGCACTTGCTACATAATCTTCTGTGATACCCTCAACTTTAAACAGTTAACAGGGATGATTTTCATCCTTAGTTTTTGATTTTTGAGGTAGCATTTCTGTGATAACTTTCGTTGTATTTTTCTGTGATCTGTATTTCTTGATTTAGCTGGCTTAAGAGAAAATGTGCTGGAATATGTTTTTTCTTATTTAAACAAGTGATTTAAATCCCAGAATTGATGTATGGTAAAAATAACTTCTGGTGAATTATAGAAGTGTTCAGGAAGAGAATATGAAATTAATAAATTCAGTCAGTAGCCTTTCCCAAGAGGAAAGTGCCCCTCAGTGATGTTGGTGGAAGTACAGAGAAAAGTATAGTATGATAAAGTCACTGATTTCAATTTGAACATGGTTATCTAGGTTTGATAAGCATTTATCATAAAAGTCTATAAAGAGCATTTAACTCTCTTCCAAAAAAGGGAAATGCTCAGACAAAAGTATTGCATTACTCAAACAGTGCAGTCTTTTCTGCACACATCCCTGAAGGTAATTTGATGCTATGACATTGCTAAACTCTGGTGGTTCCGAAGCGATCTTTCTTTGTAGGGTATTTCTTATGCTTTTCATGCCTTGACTTCTGTGACTTGCACCCAAATCTCAGTTCTAAGGCAATACAGTGAAAGGCTATTCCTATCTGTCTCAATTATACTGCTAATCCAAATATTTGTAGTGGTGATGCTCTCTGTGTAGATGAAGCACTGTGTGCTTTATTTTTTCTATGAAATAAATGATTTGCCTCAAGCTGGTCTTTGCAAGTTGATATATTTAAACTGACCCATTTTTAGATATGGAGATCTGGCACTGCTTTGGAATCATGAGTGCAAATTAGTTGTTGGGGTTTTTTTTAATCTGAGGTAGCCTGCAGTATGCCAGTCTGCCTCTCCAATGAGCACTTAGTGTGGGATAAGAGAATTCACATGAGACTGTGAGGAGGCAGCAGGAGAAAGCAAAGGATGCCATTTCAGGTAAAACTCCTCCAGCACTTGTGGAGACCCGTGGCTGTGAAGTTACTACAAACAAGCCTCTTGAGTCTTTTTGTGATCAAGTTGCTGAATTGCTCAGCTCTGCTTCTTTTGGGGAAGAGGAGGTTAAGCTCTCTTGGTTTTATCCTCCTCCTTGCTTTATGTTTGCAGTTGCTTTATTTATAACAATGTGATATATACCTTTGATATGTAGGGTGGCTGGGATTATCAGTTCTCCATTTTTATAAGTAAAGGAGCCCTAGGAAGTGCTGTATCTGCTGCTCAATGGATATTCAAAGGCTTTTATTATAGTGGCTTTCACTGAGAAGTTAAGATGTAAATATTTTTTCCTGTATTCTAGATGAAAGTTCATTTGTGTGTTCTGTACAAAAGACTGGTGATATGGAGAACTGCAGAGGAAAGAGGAGTAAAAAAAATAACACCACACAGCTGCTCATTTACCCTGGATTTAGATACCTGCCAGGTTAAATCACGACAATAAGATACTGGATCCACTATTCCGAAGATTATGAGTATATGTGGGATTTCTGCATAGCAGCTGAGTGGTTCTAGAAATCACAGTTGAACTTCATCCTGCCATCTGTGTGTTCCTACCTGTTCTCTGGCACTCATTAATTGCACATTGAATTAAATTGTTTAGGAAACTGATCAAACAGAAAATGAATGTTTTTAGGAGTTGTTGTGGTTTTTTTTGGAAAAAGGAACAGATGAACAATTCTTCTGTTTTAACTCAGTATTAGCCAGGTCATTTGTACTACGCAGGGTAAAAGTGACAGTGGAGTGTGGCCAGAGGTGGGGATTGCATCGACAAGCCTTTGCCCTTTAGCAACAGCTAGGCTTTACATCTAGCCTTTAGACCTTACAGATTGGGTAGACTGAAAACAAACTATGGCTCATTGAAAGCTCAGAGTCCAATAACTAGCAGCAGCTTATTTGCGTGTGCGCTTCAGTTTGCAGAGGATCCTGTGAAAAATCACCTCGAAGCTCACACTCCTTAAGGGACTTGGTTGTGGCGTAACGCATTTCCGCTTGTTTTGTCCCAGTTTTCATTACAGTTCATTAGTACTTGGGATTAACCTGATGGTTTAGTTATAAAATCACATAACAGGAAATAATAAGAAATAATAGGGAAGCAATATGAAGCGCAACAGGAAAGCAAGTGTTCTATATGGGCTGTTTAAAAGAAATTACAAGTTTATGGATTTAGTGGAATTCATTCATTGGTAGTCTTACACTATGAAAACCAAACCCTGCACTGTATGCAAAACTGGAAAATTTAAGTACAAATATATTTTTAGTTTTTCAAGTAAGTAATTAGTCAGGGAATGGAAATAGCAATAAAGCAAGACTTCAATTTACTACATGTTTGGAAGCTATGCCTTTTCTAGGTTTGTCTTTTGAGGATATGTTATACTTGCATTGACTTTTCGTAATAGTCAGGCACTGGATATGTCTACCAGTTCGGTAGATGTTCCCCAATTTCTTACTACCTTGCTTGAAAATTTCTGGCCAACAGTTGATGGAATCAAAATTTTTAAAATAGTGTTTTGTAAAACAAAGATGTTCCTTTATCTCTTGAACAAAGTAAAATATAACTGCCCTTGCAGGAACTTGAGTAACCACATCTGTTTTGTAGACAGGTTCATTTTGCATTATGCATTTTTTTATTCCAGCTTTGAAGTTTGACAACCGATCATTAGAGTTAATTCATGTAGCAGTAAAAATTGGGAGGTCACACGCTGCTGTTACTTTGATCGTTGTATATCTGCTGCATTAAACCCTTAAGATCTTTACTTGTAGGAGAAAGTTTGTGGTTATCTTCTACAATGTCATAATCAACAGTGCTTGCTTTGCTTCATCTAAACTCCTACATGTAATCCAACCAGTGTAAATCTTATTTCAATGGTAATGCATTACAATTTAATGGAAAGGAGTTCCATTGAATGCTTGCAAGTTTGAGCCAGAGGAGAGAGGTCCCTGCAGTCTCTCATTCTTAGTAATTGCTCATGGGTTTGAACAGCTTTGAAGACCAAAGTTTCATGTGGAAACTGGATGCAGTTTGAAGACCATTTGTTGAGCTTTTGCTGTTCAGGGTAATGTTAAGCTAATTTTATTTTGTAATAGGTTGGAGAGAACCTATAAAGCACTTAGATTATTAGGTTTAAGGATCATGCCCGTTCAGTAATGTGTGATTTCATCATATTAATCTTCTTTGTTTTAAGTAATCATTTCTGTGTGCTGGTAGAGGCTAGGATACTTAGTTACATACTAGAATTACTATTAGTTTATGTGTGTTTCCACTTAAAATTTATTTTCAATTAGAATTAATTTTAAATGGAGTTAGCCCCAAGAAATACAGCAAGTATAGAAAAAATAAGATCTATCTGATAATGTAAAATAGAGAATAAACGGGTAAAACATTTAAGCAAGGTTAAATGGTATATTTAAATGCCTCTCATCTGAATCCATTCAATAAATGTGCCTTTCTAATTAGGGCATAATATTTTAGATTATTAAGATGATGAGGAAGTAGTATTCTGGCTATTGCTTCTGTTCCTGTTGTCATTCTGCCTTTTGTTTGACAACTGTTCTGATTTCCATAGTCTTCACATGCTTGCAAACATTATGGATTTCCTGAATTTGCAATGAAGCAAATTTTGAGAAGAGTGATTTTAGTCTTGTATTTTATCAAGTTTTTCAAACTGCTTAACCATTGTGAAATGAGGGAGTGTATGATTTACAAAGAATGTTCAAAACAAAAAATGATAATGAACTAAATTAATTTTTAAAGTAAATTTCAAATCCTATTGAAATTAGTCTGTGTTCTTTAATATCCTTTAAAACTATTCAAAAAAGATTTTAAAAGCTGTACTAAAGAATGAGGCAGGTGTAGGAAACTAATGCAAACCTCCTTAGCTAATCTTGTTAGGAATTTCATGTAACATCACTTGGACTCATCTGTACTTAAATTATACAACATTTTTTGTGTGCCAGCAGCATGCTTCTGAAAAAAACATGTAAAAGAAGGAAGCCTTCAAACCCCACAACAGCAAAACTATTTCACTCTGATCATTCTCTTTGTCCTGTTTGTCTTTATAAATCCTTTATCAGGCAGCAGCCTCCAAGGTTTTTGCTGTGCCCTCACGTTTCGCCCATCTTTACATCTTCCTCTGCCTGTGTTGCTCTTCATGCATGTCCTTGGCTGCTTTCTTTGCACTGGCAACTTATCATTAGAAAAATAAGTTAAAAGCTATTTTTGTTCTTCTAGCCTAGAGTCTTGCTTTGCCTTTAATCTGTCTATATATGGGTATTCTGTTGCTATCTCTAAATTGGAAGAGGTCAGCGTTACCACATGGTTTCACAAGAGGCTGTGGTCTGAATGAAAACCTTACTGACAGCTGCTGAAACTGGGGTCTCCTCCCACTGTCCAAATTTCCCTCTCCCTGTAGTTTCGTGTGTTCATCTGTCTCCCTTGCTTTGTGCCAATATCCTTTTCAAGTGGATCTTTGGTTTGTTAGAGCTAGAAAGAGGAGTCAACAAAATGGTGTCATTTTCTTACATTTTAGTAAAGTAACTTCACTCACAAAAGAACCTGAGGAAGATTTTTGTTGGCATAAGGGCAGAAGTTTGGGACAGCGGCTTGGAGCAATGATGCAATGGAGTTGGAAGGAAGGGTAAGCTGAGAGGAGCCATCAGTGAGAGTGGAAGGGAAACAACAAACCCTTTGGGCTAGTTTGAAGAAAGCAGCCCAGTCTCATTCAGATGTTAACTTGTAACATGTGGAACTGAACCCAGGGGTGCACAGTGCCAGCCTTCTCTCTTCTGTTGGACATCACCTGCATGCCGGTAGCCACTGGTATATTAAACAGGCAGTGCATGCAGAAACAGAAATGAAGCTGATGATGTAGGAAAAGGAACAATAATCTTATTTCCTTATGTTACTTCGCTCAACTTTATTTATATGATATTTTTCCTAGAGTAGATATATTTTATATGTGCTACAAAGAGTTTTATATTGATGAACAGCTTGATATAGAGTATCCTCTTAACAGTCTTGCAAGCCAAGCTCATAGGGTTGTTTTTTTTTTAATTAGTGTGATTGTGATGGCTATTTCATCTTTGCATGAAATTTGTACTTTTATTGTTTTCTGTCTGCCAACTGAGCAAATACTAATTTAAATCTTCAATGTATAAAAACTTTTTTTTTTTTTT
>WAAE01042167.1:0-16523 GCA_013400495.1 Nicator chloris | reverse complement strand
ATTTTATTTATTTATTTATCTGAAATACCAGAAGGCCTATCAGATTTTAAGACTAAAGTGTATGCTGGATTTTGTGGTGTAAATCTTGGCAAATATTCTAAAACTTGAATCGTCTATTTAAAACCCAAGAGCTGACTGAAAGCATTTAATTCTGCTAGGGAGAACTTGCCAGTAGTTTGTCTTCTGATTAAATGGCCATTGCAACCTAATGTAATTGTCTTTTTAGAAAGTTCAGTATCTGGGTATGTAACAGCTAAAACTTAAATTTGTACATATGGGGTTGATATTGTTTAGTGGCAACATTTGAAAAACATTGTACTACTCTGAAATATGGGTGGGACAAGTGAATGTTCTTATGTGGAAGAAAGATTCAAACCAACTTGGGTATTTGCAAAAATTATTTTCCTGATACGTTTTTTCTTGAAGGAACAGGTTCAGGTTCACCAGTGTAGTGTGACCGTTATGAAGTTTATGTATTTTCCAAATGACCAGACCACGTCTGTAGGTGGGCAGGTGAGACTGGGGGACATGGCCAGGGTGGTAGCAGTCTCTGCTGATCTTGAAGACACCTGAAGCTGCTCTGTGTCCCAGCTTGGTGATACCAGAGGAGGACTGAGGGATGTGCTCCACTACATCTGGGCAAACCAGCAACTCTTTGAAAGGGTTCTCCTCTTGCCAGCTGAGGCACAGTTGCTGTCACTGCATATCAACCATTGCAATATGAAGGAAAAATGTATTATCTTTAGTGACCACCGATGCCTGCTCCACAGGGAGCAGCACCTTCTTAGAGTCTCGACCCACTGGCATAGAACTGGCAATGGCCTAGGTCACTGCAGCACCAGGGGGACAGTGACAAGGGATGAGGACGTCTAGGTAGCCTTCCTCTCACAAAGTGGAGTTTGGAAGAATTGAATGATGGTGTCACCCTGCTATATATGTTCTATTTTTATTCTCCTGATGTAAGTCTAGCCAGTGAGCTTCCTGCTTCCACCTGAGCGTGGTCATAGACACCACCTGTACATGACAGCTGGCTGCCCACCCCAGACCCTTTCTTTATTTAAATCTAGACTGGTTTCTGCCCAAAGCTACTTGCTGGACCTCTGCTCTGGGCATTGCTTTTCTGAGTGTTTGGTTGTGTTTTAAATCCTTTACATTCTAAACTATAACCAATTAAAAAGTAACACTTAAAGTGCTTGTTCTGTTGGCCAGCAAATTCATCAGAGCATGCAGTTTTGTAGTCCTTTTGATGGTGTGAGTATAAACAGATATGCTGTAATATCTTTTCTTTCCATCCGTTCTTTTGTGTCTACTCCCACACAGCAGTTTAAAGAATTACTGTGGGATTTTATTTCAGTAATAATTTACAAATACACATAGGATTTACAAATGGTTGTGAAAGCTCTTTCCCTCCACGTTGTAAAAGTTATCTTCTAAAATTACACTGCATCTTTCTTGCATTCTGATATGAAAGAATATCTAAAGGGTAGTCCTGGGTTTGGCAGATGTAAAACTCACCTGAGGCATGAAGTAAGAAACACCACAATATTGAGGAAGAAGGAGGAAAGAAACAATATTTTTCTTTTCATTATGGATAAGTAGGTGCCAGAAGGATTACTGCCAAGTGTCAAGGATTAGTCTCAGAGCAACTGATCTCCACAGGGATTGTTAAATACCTGTACTTGTATGTTTGTATTTGTTAGCTGCAGACTATATGTGTAACCTTGTACAACAGGAGGAGGACTGCTAAGACCTTTTCGTGAATGCCATGCTAAAAAAGTACATATTTTCCATGCAAGTCTAATGGAAAACTGCTTGTCTAAGAGTATGTGGGATGGATATGGAATGCTGTTCAACACAGATTCAGATTCCCACATGCAGGACCAAGGTGGAAGATCTAACTGTGAGATTTCTACCTAGTGGACAGAGCTAACATTGTTGATGGAATGAAAGGACAAATGCTAAAAGAAGTGAAATATGAAATGGTCAGGTTGGGACTGAGGTGAAAGAGGGAAAGAACTTTGTCTGCTAATCACACTGGGATATCAACAGTAGAGTTGTTACTCTAAGAACTGATTGAACTGCTGCATGATTGCAGCAACTGAGATGGTTACCCAAGGATGTAGTGGAGTATGTAGCAGAATTCATAGCTTTGGTGGGCAGAGAGAGCTGGTGGAACATGGAACCAGCTCCTGAATTGTGGGTAGATTTGATGGGTTTTAGGAATCACATTGCTGCTTCGTGAGATCTGGGAGCAAGGAGGGGTGATGTAACAATAAGCTGACACAGTTGGTGTGGTCTTTAATGGAATTGCTCTCAAGACCTTGGTTTACTAACAAAGTGCATTCTTAAAATGTTAATATCATTTGTTCTTTTTCTTTTTAAAATACCATTGTCATGTAGTTTATACTTTGGCCTAGAAGAAGGCCCCCCAGGCTTCTGAGACCTTGAAGGTCTTGAACTTTGCCACTCTAGCTGTATTGTAAATGTAGTTGCAATGATGCAAATGTATTTACTATGGTTTGGCAAAGCAAAATACCCTGTAAAACATATAATATCAGTAAAATCTGTCCAAAAGGCTTGTTAATAAAATGTTAAAGATCTTGTGAGTCTGGCAGGCATAGATCTTAATTAAATCAAAGACTGACTTTTGTTCATAGAGTTTCTCAATTATTGCCAGTACTTACACCAATATGTCATGATGTAATATGTGACTTATCTAGAATTTCATTGTGCACAAATATAATTCTAATTCATTGTAACAGGTAAATGGAATTCTGGACAAAAGTCCTGGTTGACTCTTTTCAATAGCATTTGTCACAAATGTAAACTGATTTATATGTTTAGAACTGAGATCCCATTTTTTCTTTATTGAAGTCACGAAGGAAAAAAAGGATGTTACAGGGTCTTTAACAGAAAATGTATTTTGTGTTACAGGTTTTGTAGATTTTCTTCTTTATCCATGCTGAAAAGCATGTTCCTCACAGTCTGCATTGGCTTTTCACATTAGTTTTTATTCTGTCATTTATCTCATAGACTAGTTTACAGATTTGAACAAAACTATACTAAAGTATATATTCTTCTGGTAATTACATAGTCCCTTGACATCTGAATTCTTTCCCAGTGTTTGAATTTACAACCATCATTGTGAAATATTAGTCTCAAAAACAGTTTACAGTGTTCTGGTATAAATCATTCAGAAAAAAACCCCCTGTGTCCCAATTCATTTAATCAGACGTTATCATGTAGAGGGTGAATGCAATAATATCATGATGTAAGATGAAATAGTCTGAAAACTATATTGTGTTAGAAATTGCACCACATCAGTGGGCTTTTTTCCCTAGAGTGCATGAAGGAAACAGAGGTAGAATTCTCTGTGTATTTTAAATATTTTAATATGGGGAATGGTATTGATACTATCTCACTAGTTCTGTAATTCTGGGCTTTATTTTTTTAATCATATACCTGGCCTTATGATCATTGTGCTTAGTTTTTACTTCCAGTGATGTCAGCTGGACAAAGATTTTTCTCATACTCTTTGTGTGCCAAGTTTAATATGCTGCTTGTGTGAGAAGGTACTTCATGAAACAATAATCTTCTACTGTAAAGGAATTTATTGTTGTAAGATGTGTGTACATATATACATAGGATTGTTTTAGGACACTGACTTCTGTGGCATGCTGCTTGGCAGAGTAGAGCATATTCTGCCATTCTAAATGGGAAATCTCATCCAGCTTCTTGCCAAGAGAAAATTACTCAGGTCTGAAATGTCTTCCATCTTCTTCTTTCACCTTCCAAATAATGAGGAAGAGGACCTGAGGTCACATTATTCTTTGTGAAGGAAAGGAAAAACCTTATCTTTAACTGTCGTCAAGTATGTTCCTCTCTGTCTTACCTTACAAGCAGATAATACAGCTCATGGTCTGTTCTGCTTATATGACTTTGTTTCTTGGCATTGTGAACCTGAAGTCTTGGATTTGTATTCTCCACTTCTGCCTGAAGTCCACTGACCTTAGTTGATATGTTAAAGTGCTCCAGGGATCTGTTCACTTAGCTGGAATTAATGTTCAGATGATACTTTATTTGACCATCTCTTTATGTTCTGCAAGTTGTTCTGCAGGTCCTTCTGGAAGACTGCAGCTGTGCATATGAATAGGCTATAGTTAATAACCCTATTTATAGCAAGCCCAAGTCTGATGTTCTTTTCTCGCTCATTAGACTTTCCAGCCTTCAAATAAGTTAAAAAAAAAACCTGGATTGCACCCTTATCCACTAAGTACGGTACATTTACTTTTTCATTGATTAATTTGGCAGTTTCAGTTAAAATTGCCTAGACTAATTTAAATGATTAGTTTCAGGAAAGAGATACAACTAAGTATAAAGAAATATAAACAAGATGTCTTTGATAGATAGGTTAAATTTCAACAAAATTAGTAAGGATAATATTTTGTATTATATGAAAATACATAAACTTCATATTCGTTTGTCTGTGGACTTTGTTATGCACACAATGTCCTGCTAGGGATCAACATAACAGCCCTTGTTGCTCCTTCAAAGTACCCTGCAAGCCTTTCAGAATGCTTTCAGAATGCTCCAAGTCAGCAATGGTTAGGACTCAAATTACTTCAATTTGCTTTAATCTCTTACAGAGTTTTCAGTGAATTAAGAACAACTTGAGCTAAGTTCACAGTCACAATTCATTGTGACCTTCTGAATCTGGTGGTGACTGAACCATGGTGAGGGAATGTGATTACAGGTGTTGCCAGGGTCAGAAACACAAAAGTACTAAGTACTCTGAAGAGGAAAACAGCAATTCAGGATAGTCCTGGCAAATTCATAGGAATCACTCATGCTCATCAGGATCAAATGGGATCTGTTTTCTCTTTAGGAAGCAGAAATTTAATGTACAATGTGCCCCTGGCAAGGTGCCTCATACAAGATCCTTGCTGCTATTCACTGAAAGCCGTTCTAAAGTACTTACAACTTAGCAGGCATGGTACAAATTGTATGATGAGATTATACCCAGCTCTTCCTTGGAAGGTCTGCCCTGCCTGTAAGAAAGCCTATTTTAGACACGTTCACAGCTTGGGGAGTTGAAGAGTCACACTTGAAGAACATGTTTGTACAGAGACGAGTGGAGGCATCTAGACAGTCTTTCATGAGAGTATAAGTTCCTAAGAAAGCATCTGGTCGGGCATGCTGTAATTGCTGCTGTTTGTTTCAAAAGCCTCTGCATGAAAGAGATGGCTTTGTTTCCTAATTATCTGTGTAGCCCATTTAAAAATCTTTTCGTGACCTTTCAGCATAGGATTCTGCAACATCACAAAGCACAAATCTTAGTCATTTAAGATCCAGACACTAATACACAGTTGGGGAAGTACAGAGTTTGCATGTCTGTCAAATTAAATCATTTGCTATTAAATTCAGTGTTGGTAAAGGGTAAAGGAATCCAAGTTTGTGTTGAAAAATACAGAGACCTCTCGTCTTTGGTTTCTAATACAAAACTTTTCCCTAATTGGGAAAGGCTGTATATGTTTAAAGGTAAAACAAAAAGAAAATTCCAACCAAACCTTCCCCTGCTTGACTGAGGATCACTTTAAGGCATTTAATTATGATGATCTCTGAAAGCCACTAAAATGTTGAAGAGCGAGCAGCTAGCTTGCACTAATTTTAGCTGTTAAAATCTAGTGGCATAGAAACTGTATAAATAGCTATAAATACAGTTTTAGTGGTTTGAAGAGATCTGCTTTGTCTATAATTGCATTTGAATTTAAATGTATATCTTTTAGAAATAGATAAGGATTTCTTCTCTCAGGGTGGTACAAAAAGATACTAGCATGCTTTCAATAACTTCATTTTGCTTCTTTGAGCACTTTATAATCTACTGTTGAATCTTTGAAGCAGAGAACTGATTTTTTTTTCTTTTTCCTTATCTGAAACCACATATTTGATTGTAATGTGAATCATCATTGCTAATACCAATTTAAAACTGGGCTGTTGGAACAAGCAGAACCAGAGATCAAAGGATTATCTGCACTGTGTTCAATAAATACAGCATGTTGCTTTATGGATGCAACACTGACTTGGGATATGACTGTAATGACTCAGAAAATGTTGTGTCTTTTCTATATGTAACTCAAACCATCCATCTCTTGTGGTGTGGAATAAAAGACATCTTTGTCTCCTTTTTCATTGATGAACCAACAGCAGATAGAAATTCTGTCCGATGATAATTCACAGAAGTTATTTTTCTGAAACAATTAGCATAATGATGTGCAATTGCTCTACAACTGACCTACTGAATTAGTAATTAAGAAACCTCCATTTATCTAAGGTTCTCTAGACAGTCCAGTGAAGAACTGCCATTTTTTCAGAGCTCTCTTCATT
The DNA here is from genome assembly GCA_013400495.1 of Nicator chloris. Taxonomy (NCBI): domain Eukaryota; kingdom Metazoa; phylum Chordata; class Aves; order Passeriformes; family Pycnonotidae; genus Nicator; species Nicator chloris. Next base: position 10,139 of record WAAE01042167.1, on the reverse strand, counting down.
TTCTCTCCAGTGTCTCTGTTGTAATTAAACCTTTGCCCCTAGAAGAAAATAAAATTATTTCTGGCCCAGGTTAACAAACATGGCTGTTTAATGATTTTGTTCTGCTGTTAAAATTGGAATTGATTGAATGTCTGTATCCATATGTAAGATCAATATTTTAAAAAGTGATAAATATAAAATGTTTATCACAATCTTCTTTGAACCTTGGAAAAAGGATCTTTTCACTCTTTGTCTTAATACTTTTTGGAAAGAATAAGAAGGAAAAAATGGTAGCAGAAATAGCAAAATTGACTCAAACTGTAAGCACAAGAATGAAATAATTCTACATCACTTTTTTCACATGCATAATAAATGACACAAAATATTTAATTGTGAATAATGAAACTCCTTTGTAGATAATTTAACTATCACAAATTTACAAATCCAAAGCAGATGTGAATTCAAGATATCATGATGTGATCTCCTGCTTCAGGACCTGGAGTTACAACGTTTAGCACTGAAACACTACCCACATAGCAGATATTGCACTGCATTGCATTGGTGGGGTGCCAGATTTCTACCTCTCTTCCCCTCACATCCTATCATCATAAGCCAGCAGCCTTCCCCAAGATGTAATCCACACCATCTGGCTTACTGCAGTCTCTTTTTGAAGTGGAGTGGATTGTCTGTCGTCCTTCTCCCGTTTGTTTGAAATTAAACGCAGGAATTGTTTAACTGTGTGCTACAGCCAGATTCTCACACTGTGGCCTGCAAATGATGGAAACCTTTTTGTTGGTTGACAAAATGAGTCAGCTGGTGGGCAGGCTGCAGTTTTGGGAAGAGGAAGGAAGTGTTGTGCAGGTCACAAGACAGTGACCCTTGTGGCTCTTTGGCTCAGCCATGAATGGGGTCATTTTGTGGGGCCAGGAGCACATTTTTGAATGAAGAGCTGTACTGAAATACCCATTGTGTTTCTTCCTGTCATCCTTATTTATTTTTGTGATGCTTTAACTGTGCGCCTGCTCTGCGGTTCCACTGCTGAGTGCCTGCACACGTGGTGAACGTGTCTTCCTCAACTCCCTCAGCTGGTTTGGAATGGGAAATGCTGACTTTGTAAGGCCAGGCCCTAGGGAAAGGCAGTTGGAGGTTGGGAGCTTTCACTGTGTGCTGCTAAAGAGATTTTTCATCTTCAGTTGATCACTTGATGTAATCTGTGCAGTGCTAGCATTATGAGTGAGGCATATTTATTTTGATTACAAATTTTAAGTAACTGCTCTCTGAGTTCAAGGCAACCTACAAAGGATTGCTTCTCCTACCCAATTCCAATGTATGCCTTGAAAGGAAATGGGGGAAAGAAGTATTAAGAAAAAGTTTCTACTTTGGGGCATTTATGCATTAAAGTAACTCCAAAGAAACGGAATGTGCCAACTGCTGTTCTGTCTGAACCTCTCATTCACAAGCAAAACCACAGAGGTACTACTCAAAGGCTGCTGTAAGCTTGTGTGATGGAATTTAGCCTTCTAGAACTGGCATGGTCAGTGTCCAGGCCAGAAGATAAGATGCCTGTGCTTCAAAGTTAATGGTTAAAAAAGAGACAACATTTATGGCTTCCTGAGTTCTCTGTCAAAATGCTTCTAGTCCTTCCTCAAGCACACCCCATAACTGGTGATGAAACTCCTGTTGTTCAGTTCTCTCTTCCTACTTTTCAGCAACCTGAGAATTGTGGGTGAGCTGTTAAGAAAACATAGACTTGGGCACCAATAACATGTCAATGAGATACATCTACATTTTCTTTCTTCCTCATGATGGATTTCAACTGTAATAGGACCGAGATTGCATTGGTCTGGTGCTTAGATGAGATCAGTTCACAAATGAAGAACAGATAGATGAAAGTGAGCTTGACAGAAGAGAGTTCTAGTGGGACAAAAAGACATGCTGAGAAACCTACAAACCTGGCACTTCTGTCTTCTACTGAAGATACGTACCCTATACTGGTAAATTTTGTTTAGTTGTGTTTAAGGTATTGATCCTTCTTTAGTGCTCTTGAATTTTATGGGCCTATGCTGTCTAAAAACACAGAATGAAAATGTGACAGTCAATAGGTATTGTTTTCTTGCATGATGAGCCTTGTACCTTCTGACAAAACAGGTGTTGTAGGAGATGTTACTTCTAAAAGTTGGTCCAAGCCTGTAGAAATAAATTGCACAGGAAATAAGGCATTCACTGATCTTTTGTTCCAGAGAAAGGCAATCTTCTTTGACACTTTCTCTGCCATACAGATACAGCACCATGTCCATCTGTAAACACTGTTTTTCCACAAAAAAAAACCAAACAACTTTTTAGAAGGATTCATGGTTTTGTCTGCTTGAAATAGATTTTAGGGCAAACAGTATATGACTACTGTGTCAACCCATCACAGCTACACGGGGGTGTAGTCTGGCATTTGCACTTCCTCACGTAGAGAAGTGTATGTCCACGGTGGGAAACAGCCCAGAGCAGCTCTCCCTGCAAGGGTTCACACACAGGTACTGTCAAGAAAGAGAAGCCCAAGTCACCAGTCCAAGAATGCAAGTTCTGGTCTTGGATGAAGTAATTCCTTTGCCTGGGGATTCTCTTGGATTTCATAGTCCTTGCAGATGCCCAAATATTCATTATGCTAGTAAACACTGGCTTAAGCTTAGTTTGCTCAAAGATACAGTAGGCCAGATCCATGACTCATGCTGATCTGTATATTTTTTTTTCTTTCTTTCTCTCTTTCTTTTGCTGGAAATTAAGCAGCTTTTCAAAGATTCAGCAAATACCAAATAGCAGCAGCCTGTGTGCTAAGCTCCCATCTCAGTGTACTGCTGACTGCAGTAGTTTTCTGCTGAACACAGAGTCAAGATCTGATATTACTACTTTAATGCTCTACATGACTCCACTGTCCATTTTTAAATTTACTGTCCAAAATCTCTACAGTTAGATTGTCTGCCAGTGGACATGTAGGAGACAACTGCCAGAAGAAATGATTATAGTTGATGAAGTGGATTCTCCCAAGAAAAAAAAAAAAAATCAGGCTTCATATCCATTTATTAGAAATTTAACTTTCTCTTCTGCTGGCATCATCCTTGTCCCAACCAATCAGTCATATGAGTGAATGAAGTTATTTCTTTACTTAGTCTCAGGAAAAGGGAAAGGAGGACTCAGAGGTTTCTATTTTTACATTCATGGGAATGTGTTGGTACTATCATGAGGGGGATCTTAGATACCAAGGAAAAAGTCTTCTAAATTTATTGCATTTAAAAAAAAGGGAGCATATGCTGAATCCTCCTTTTTGTTGCTGAAAGTTTTGTTGTACAGCCTGACTTGCATACTTTGAGAAAGATCTTTGGCTGGAAAGAAATGTTCTGCACTGCAATATGAGTATTTTTGTCCACTAAAACTTGCTTATTCCAAGAAGACTCGGAAAACTTTGGAAGAAATTTATGCTGTGTAAGATGCTTTGTTTCTGGGTGTGACGGTGCACAAATAATATATATATGACATACTTGGGTATGCAGTTACATTGTTCTTGGCAATCTAATCAGGAAGATATTTAGTGAATGTTGTCAGAGCTGGGAATGCACCAGAGTACATCCTTATAAAACAATAACATAAGAGCAACTCACTTTTCCTTGAAGTTATAATCCATCTGAGTTTCTTAGTAGAGACTTTTTTTTTAAATTGTATATAATATCTGAAATTATATCTAGGAACTCCATTTTGATTAAGACTTACACATTTATTTTTTCAAGAAGCTGTGTGAAGGACGAAGTGCAATGACTAAATCCAGCAGCTTCACTTGCTCTTTCTTAGGGCATATTTTTGCTCCATTTGCTGTCTCAGTGGTAACCAATGCAGTGTACTTTTCAACATAATTCTGCATTAATTGAACATATTCTCAATATTTAACTGTATAGACGTCTTTTGAAACCTGTGACACTGTTTTCAGCTTTTTGCTGTGTCTTACAAGAATGAAAATCCTGTAACTGAAAGTAGATTTGGTACATTTGATTTATTGTCTTGTTTGAAAGTGTATGTGAAAGAGCTTCCCAGTGATGCTGCACTCAGAAACCATAATTCTTCTGAAGATAAAAGAAATTGTAATAATCCTTTCACTAGCTAATTTCTACATACTGTAAATGGATTGCTGCATATCCAAGGAAAATTGCTCAAGGATAAAAGAGTTTGTGACTTTTATTTAGTGCGTTTTGTGCAGCAGTTCCTAGACTAGATGGAATGACGAATAAATTACTGGTTTAGTAACTTGGAGTGAATCACTTTAGCTGTATCTGAATAAGTAAAAAATCATGCAACAACAAAAAAGGTTTTTACAGAGAAATTAAATATTTTGAACAGTGGTTTCAGTCCTTGACTAGCTAATGCAGCCCTTTTTAATGGAATAAATAATTTTACTGTGGTTTAGAAGAGGTACGCTTGGGATATCATATATAATTCAAACATTGTGGAGCACTGTATTTATTAAGATGCCACAAGTGGTTGTGCTGGAGAAATACAGCCCCTTCTTTCTTTTTCAATGAGGTTTTAGTATTTACAATGGTTGTAGTATGCTCTTGCCTGCCCTGTTTTGCTGTGACAGCAAGTCTGTAGGACCAGCCCAGTGAAGTGGAACCTGCACCCTGTGAAGCTGAGCAGTGGGGAGAATGAAGCCAACTGGAGATGCTCAAGACCCAGTTGTACCACTGTAGTTATACCCAGTCTGCTCCAGTTTTATTTCCTAGAAGCCCATGGTATTGACAGTATTTCCATGAAGTTGGGAGAACTGAGATGCTGAGGAAGCAACATGGCAGTCTTGCACCTGGAACATCACACTGGTTTTAAAGCGTATTTTGATCCTTATTTCTTTTTCCTCCCTGAATTAAAGTGTAAAGTTCCTCTGACAACACTGTGGGTCAAGTGTTTCAAGATTCTTACAAGGTATGCCTAGGCTAGAATTGCACTTCTGCCATATTTTCCAGGCAGAACACGAGGCATTCTGTGTTTTATTTTCCTAACTTGGTTTGTGTCCTTTGTGCTCATCAGGTTTCCTCTAGGCTTTTAGCCATCTCAGCTAAGCTCTTTTGTACGTACAGAATACTTAACATTTATACAGGCTTGTTGTTTAAAGGGGTTTTTGAGCATGTTTTTGTCAGTAGAAAGCAGACTTTATCATGAACTGTGCTTTTGGTGATACTTGGAGCGAGCAAACAGGGTTCACAGTTCACACAGTTTACTTCTGTGTTCAGCAGTTCCGGCACAGAAACCAAACAGCCGTATCTGTTTAGACTGCCTCCATTCTGCTGAGCCTTTGTAGCCCTGCCAAAGTTCTCCACATCACTGAGCCTCCCCGTGAAAACCAGAGACCACTTCACTTTGTTAGCAGGGCTGAAAGCCACTCACAGTGTGGGATCTGGGGAGCAAAATTCTTTCAAGAATGAGTTACACTCAACCAGTTAGAGTCATCAGAGGAGTAAATCAAAGGGATTATTTGTTTTGACTGGTGTCTGATTTGTTTTTGCCAATAATCTGCTCAGTCAGAAAATTTTTAAAAGCCCCTTAATTATGTGTGATATTTTTATAAGCAAAAAACAGGCAGAAGAATCTGGTTTAGCTTTCACTGTGCCCTCCATGCAGAAACTTTATCATCTGAACCATACTGGCTTCTTTCTGTTAAGTCCTATAATGAACAATAATCATGCTTTAAAAATTGAGTGAGAAGATTACAGTTTGTACAACAAAGGACTTAAGCAGAGGGCAAAAGATCATACTTCTATCTAAAAATCTGATCATGGGAACCACTCTGCTTCTATAAATTGTTTATAAAGAATTGAAAACAAAGTGACAGAAATGTAGATGCCATGATATAAAGTGGGCAAAGCACAATCATTTTAGGGGGAAAAAAACCCTTACCTTGTTTTTCAGTTGTCTCAGCATTTGAAAGGAACTGTGATGGAATATAACTTTACTTCAGAATTATTAGCAAATATCCTTACAAATAACCTCTGAGGAAACTTCGCCTCATCTCCAACCTTCTTTTAGCAGGTTGTGTTTGTAAAGCTACTTAAGGAGACTTAAGGAAAGAGAATAGTAATGAACTATTGTTCAACACTGTTAAAGTTGTTAAAAATTGGGCTGACACAGTAAATTCTACCAGCTCAGAATTCTCACTGTTGAGCTATAAGTCATTAATTCTTTGGTTATGAACTTAAGAAACATTCAATTGAACTAGTTAAATAGGCTATATAATGGCAAGTGAAATTTATGAGGAATTGCCACTGTATAATCTTTGCTAAAGAGATTTCAAGAGATAAAGCAGGTAGATGTCTTTATAATTTTATCATTAATTTCAGATCAGTTCCAGTTCATGTGATGAACTGGAAACATACCTAAACAATATTAAGGAGTAGCATTCAGCTTAATTATAGTGTTTATAGCTGGAAAATATTAATACCATGAGTCCTGCAGGATTCAAAGTAGGTTTAAACACTTACCATAGCTTTATTAGATGGGGTAAAATGTTCTTCAGAGAACATTTGAAAATTTGATATTTATCCAACAGCAGGCCTGAAGGAGATGACAGAAAGAATCTGCAAGCTAAAGATGTGATGAATGCCAGCTCTGACTCTACACACAAGATATAAATGTATCTATGTGAAATTGCCATGTTCTCTCTCTCATTCAAAACTGGGTCTTTTGGAAATTCACTTGGCAGTGAATATTTTTTAGCGTATGCAAATTTTTATGGGAATAGAAAATGCTTTGAACAGAGCTCATAGGTGACTGCCACTTTATTTGCCTGCTCATTACAAGAAATATGTATCATGTGTTAGTTACAGCAGCAAATAATAAAAAAGCTTTATACTCATTGTTACTTCAAAATCAAACGTGAGGACCAAAACCTCTTCGCATTCGCTGGATCAGGCACTTGGCCTCATTTTTTTGGAGGAAGTATTTTTCCTGAAAGTGGTCCTGTTAACTAGGGCAAATTTAATCTTATTAAAGGAGTCTGAAGTTAGTTGCATTTTAATCAGTACAGTGTGTTTCATCACACTGAATGTTGGTGGTGACACTACCTGTGACCTTGACTATTCTGTTCTTTCTTCTGCCACAGTAGCTGCAGCTGTGACACAGCATTGCCTGCGGCATTTTGTCATCCTTGTCAGTTCTTAAGTTCAGGTCACTGAGCACCTTGCAATAAGGACTGGTAGTCTGAAGCTGATTAGATGTTCTAGGGAAATGCATGAAATGGGTTTATTGCTTTGACTTTAGTCCATGTTGCTGAGAAGGTACCATTTGTGTTGGTAGTAGAGTAGAATTTCACAGGCACTGAAAAGTCTAGGGTGCATTTTCTTAATCTTGAAATCCAGATGCAGTTATGAAGTTACACCCTGTGGGAATATTTGGTACTCCCCAAATTTACAGTCCAATTATAAGAAAAGAAGACTGAGCTTTGTTCTCATCTAGAACAAAGAATATGATTGCCCTCCTAATTTTTCTATATGCAGATAGCTGTAGTTGTGTCCGAAGTAAACTTAAACAGAATAATAGGGTAGTTACTCTACCAAAGATTTTACCACTGAAATTAGGGATGCAAGAAGTGGATGACACATAGGGAGCAATTAAAATACTGCTTTGTAAAAAGTTTAGAAGTACAGATTTTAAAATAAAAGTTTCAGAAGTTCAGAGCAAGTACAGAAAGCTGTTTGACAAAGTGGGGGAAGCAGAGGGATTAAACTCACTAAGAGGATTTTGAGGCATGGGGAGTGACATGGTTGGGCAGTAGAAAGAGAAATCCTTTACTCTGTCATGTTTAACTGTGGAATTAGGATTGTCAGAAAAAAGGAGGTTACAAAGGGGAGGTAATGAAAAGGATGGAGGGAGGTGTGAATCACAGTATGTGCACAGGGAATTAAAACAAGAATGACTTCACAGGATAGCAAGAGACAGAAGACCCAAGTTTTTTAAATCCTGGCAGAGAGAGAGAAATGAGAAATGTCAGATAATATATTTGACAATCTCTAACTATTCAGCTCTTGTAAAATGGAAGTCTACTCTTAAAGCCAGCATTCCTTGCAGGCTGCTCTGGATCCTAGAGGTGTCTGCCAGGAGGCCTTCTCATGTGCTCACAAATGCTTCTCTTCAGATATTTTGTTCTTGATGGTTGCATATAGATTTAAATTCTCCAAATGTAGTATTTTTTCAGCCATTTCTATGACTAATATTTTCAAGAACAGGTAGTTCTTTTCTATCACTTCTTTTCCCAGGCTAATACAGAGGTTTTCTGAAATTGAATTGCCTTGAGCTGCCACACCACCACATAATGAAATTGCAAGGATTTGTTGGTGTTTTATGTACCTTAGATGGGACTTCATCTGGAAGTCCATCTTTAGCTTCCAATTTTCAGTCCTGCAAAGGAATAGTATTTATCACTTTAAAGGAATTCATTGCAAAGGACACAAAATGTAGGCACAGGATGGGGAATGACAAGAAAGAAGGATTGCAGAATAATACTTTCTGTATGTGGGAGGGGGAAAAAATGACTGCACATAACCTGAATAATTGCTAGGTATAATCTAAGCAGGTATTATTAGATGGAACATCATGAAAGGATTCCTGACCATGACGTTTTGCTGTCTACAGAATGGCTGATCACTGAGCTCCCTGAATTTGTTTGGTTTATGTTTAAGATGCTGCAAAATACTGACAAAGAGAGAAGCTTGCTGTCCTATTCTATTTCTTCTACCTCTAGTTTTTAGTCTGTGTTAGTTCCACTAGCTTATTAAATTAAATTCTACTTTAAAAGGCAGAACAAATTTCAGTGTATGAAAAAATTACCTTTGCTCAGCTGTCTTGTTACTGGAGAGGCCTTGAGACATGCCCAGTCCAGAACTGTAGACTGTCATTATTAAATCAGTCTTGCAGTTGGGAACTGTTGCTTGTTCTCAAAGCTGATTTTTCTTTTTTCTGTACATCCAGTGGTTTTGGTTTATCTCCAGGTAGTGAACATGACAGAAGCACGTCAGAACTAGTAAGAGATGTTTTCATTTATTTAGTGTGTGGTTGATTCTGTGGCCTGGAAAGTTTGGGAGAAAAGCATAAAGAAGAAACAAATTAGTTTCTAAAACATCTGCTTATGCAGCGTGCAAAAGAGTGATGATTTTCATTTGATAATTGCCCATTTATGTAGCAAATAGTGAATGAGCCAAAGGTAGCAGTGGCAGAAGTTAGACAGCTGTTGGGAGCAGACTCATAGCAATTGTCTTTATAAGACACTTCTGGAGCTGGCTGAACTTCTGCTGGCCTTGCATTTGCAGCCTTGTACATTTTTGATGCTGCTTTGGTGTTCAAAATGTGTAGTTTAGCATGTTTTTCTCTTGCTCATCCAATCCTTTGATCACTTCTGTTTTGATGGAAATTGAAAGTAGCCTGGACTGTTTACAGCAGTTCTCTGGACATGACGACTTCCACCTTCTGAAATAATCCATCTTTCCCCAATATGTATCTCAGGGACCTGCTTTTACAGCTCCTTCAGATGCTTCATGGTGTAGTAAAATCTAGCGAGACAAGGTATTCTGCCTTTTAGGGCGATGTTAACAGTGACTTATCCAAAATGGTACATTTTGCTGAATTATGTGAAAGCTACAACAAAATTCTTTTAAAGACACTTTGTCCAACTTGGGGATAAAGGGGGATCTGGTTATACTCACATCTAAGCCTCTCATGGAAAAGAGAGATTAATTGACTTTCTGCTGTCTAAGAAGTGTTACATCATGGGGGTACTGAAAATTTGAGGACATTTGGTAGACATTGGTCCTAATTGCTGGCTATTTACGTGGGAAGTTAATGCATGGAACACATTGTATAAACCAAAAGAAATAATATATACTGTAAATATTGCTTGTTTCAGAAGGATGCAGCCAGACTAATCAAAACTGTATTTAAAGTGCATTAGCTGTAAGTGTTTAGACAAGATCCAACAAATTGTTTCTTGGCTGCTGTAGAGAAGGCTTACATACAGCTACAAAGGCTTTCACGCAGGGTCAGAGTTTCCTTGTGTCTTCCTTCTGTAAAAGCCATGAGTGAAAAAGCTGTCTCCTTCTCTGCTTTCCCTCTCTGTTGATATGAATGTTATTACTTGCACC
>WAAE01042138.1:0-19097 GCA_013400495.1 Nicator chloris | reverse complement strand
CATCCAAATAATCAATGAAAATAAGTGGTTGATAAGTGGTTCACCATCTTTTGTAGACTCCCATCTACAAAAATAACTAGAGAGGACTCTGGAGACAGTATTAATTCCCTCTCTGGAACAATCTGTAATAAACAGTAAGATCACGGAATTATATCAATAGGTAAGATCACTGATCATATATATGGATAAGCAGCGCTAGAAATGAGTTATCCTGTTTCACTAATCTGATGAAGATCTATGAGCACGTCAGTAAGAACACAGATAAAGAGGATCCAGTGGACGTAGTGTTTTTGGATTTTCAAAAAGCTTCACTATAGAGTTTTATTAAAACTAAATTTCCAGAAGCTATCCCAGGTGGAATCCTTTGATAGATAGAAACCTCTCCTGGTTTTCTATTATTACCAAATAATAGCTAAGAAGTTTGGCACTCTGTGCTCTACAACATTTCCTTAGATGACAGGAGAGAAGTGTCTCTCTTCAAGCCAGAGAAAGTGTTAAATACTGCTCTCTTGCTTTTTGTATGAATGGGCCAAGATGCTACTAAAATCCACAGCTATGAAGTTCCTTTTCCACTCCTGTTTTTAAATAAACATCACTCAATTTTATGAAGAAGCTGATACTTTATGTATTTTTTAGGCAACTTCTTTGGTGAAAATATGAGCCTATCAAAATTTGTAATAGAAATGTGTATTCTCCATCACAAATACAGAAAATGGGCTTATACATGCAACTGTGTTCAAGTGATATTTTGGCATTTTTGTGTCTTTAGATTTGGTATTCTTTAAAAACATTCACCAGAGGTCTACCTTTTAACTATCATTAGACTTACCACAGAAAACTGCAGAGCAGCACATATTCTCCAAATATGTCACCTCAGCTAGTTCCCTCTACCCTCATCTAGTAATCAAATTGAGATAATTTACCTCAGCCAAGCAGTAAACAATTCTAGAAAATCTCATAACCAGTGAAAAGCCAGAATCACATAATTCTCCTCCAGAACTTAACCTAGTATTTCCAAATAGAGTAAAAAGTAGCTATTTCAGAAGCCTGGTTGTTAAAATAACAGTTATATTGCATGTTCTCTATATTTTGCACAAGTTTCTACTAGCCTGCCAAAAGTTAACCATTGTTATGTTGGTACTAAACTTAAGCTTTGTATTTTTATAGGATCTAGCATCCAAGTTGAAATTAAAATAGCGACTCAATTATCCCTGGCTCATCTAGACATAACAAGAAGATACTTAAATGCAAATACAGAAATCTTTCTTTGAGAGATGCATACCCTAAGGAAATACGTGAAGTTATTAATCCTCTGAAAAAGGCAGACTAGAAAGAAAATAACCATAATCAGTCAAGTGACCGACTCATTAAGCACAGCAAATTATTTTCATGTTATAAATGTGGAAAGCAAGAGCTTGAAGAAATTCTCACGTCAATACCAGGGAAGATTACCTATCATGGCAGAGTATCATGGATTTCTATAGCTTCTAAGATTTTAACTCTGGAAACAACGAAGTCTTTTGCTAGTAAGACTGCACTCTAGGCACTGGTCCAATATTCAAAGAAAGGACTGTATCCTTTCTCTGTATTTGTGAATTGAAAGCTCTATTGCTCTATGAAAAAGACTACCAAGATGCAGTAGCATCATTCATAGTTGATTCTCTGATCTTGTAGGATCATCTTTTATTTGCAGAAAAGGAATATAGCTTTTTCTGTTAAAGAGTATATAAATTCATCTATTTCTTCTTAAAAGACTCTATGGCCTGTACCATGTCTACTGTTAGATACTCTGATAAACAATTCATAATGATTTTAAGAACTTTTGTGATCACTTAAAACCTCCTTTCAATTCACAATCACATGTGTACTTCAAACACTACCTTCAAATATTTCAACTAGAACCACATCTTGTGCAAGGAAAAAATAGCCTTCTGAAGCAACACGTTTCAGAAGTTAACTCGCTTAACTGTGTAATCTATGTATTAAAAGAAAACTTCTTTAACAAGCGGGTCCTGGTGCGAGTAAATGTTGCAGGAGATCTACTTCTGCAGACTGGCTAACTGACCAAACAGACAAAAAATCCTTCAGCTTCCACTGCATCTTCGCAGAAAGCATTAAAATGGTATTAAATAGGGACTTAGAGAACAGCTCTCTATCATTCCCTGAATAATATAAAACATTTGACAACAGTCTTAAAACATACATGATCACAGATCAAACACCACTGTTAAAGCAAACAGTGCTTTAAGCCTAATCTTCCTTTCCATACAAAATTTTGGGTTGCAAATCAACCAGAAGCTAGGTCTCACAGATAGCCTTTGTTATAAACAGAAACAAATTATGGTTTTGACACATTCATGTTTATCAATGAATGAGCCAAGTCCCTTTTCCCAAAATACAGCAGAAACCAAACACCAGGAGACATCTTCCTGCCTCACATATGCATGCTTGATTTAACCAACTATGAGCCCCCAAAGCCCAGTTCTTAACACTGTTCTTGGGGTTGTATCCTGACCCTGCCATTGAGGTCTCTTGGCTGCTCTTTCTCTCAGCATTGGTAAGTTTGTCCATTTTTTTTTAATAATGCAAACCATCACAAACCAGATTAAATTGTTCCCTATTTTTTAACAGTGACATGTCTGGTCTAGAATTGGTTAGATTTATCAAGTATATGTTTCCGTGTATAAATAATAATTTTGAATGAGAAGCTGTGTGCATATTCCAAAGTTATCAAAACATTACAAAATTAAAGTATTTGCAACTTTATTAAAATAACCACAACTCTGAGATAGGCAAAATAATGCCTGAGCAGCACATCATTTAATTTAACTTTCCAATGCATTATTTGTTAAAGTTTACACAGTTGAAATCAACATCATGAACAATACCTGAGGAATGTTTTTCCTGCTTTTTGGCTCCCTTCTCTCCACTGTGCAGTCACATCAGCTGGCTCAAGGTGCCCTCCAAAAATATGTTGCCAAAGGTAAAGACCTACATAAATGAAGACATGATGGAGAATCTGAATGTACAGATCTTGCATACAGTATGCGCCTAAAAAAATTATTTCTGGAAAATGAAAAAGCATCACAACGTAAGAACTTGGGAAAGAAATGCCAGGCTTCTTGCATAATATGACTTCGAATTAGTTAAGATTAATTTTTCCCACATTGGCATTTAAGAAGATTGTTTGGCTGACAAAACTTCAGCACATGAAGATATACACTACTGCTTCTGTTAGCAACTCTTTCCAGCACACATACCACTAAAAATGAGCAATATTAATTGGCATTTTAAGGAAAATCATATTCCTCTTAAGCTTTTGTGAAATGCACCGATTTTTTCTGATGGTAATATACCAGGTAATATACCTATGTCCTCCACAATGCTACATGAAAGTTCGACTTTAAGCCTGGCATTTACAAATAAGCTAATGTAAGAACAGTGATATGTCTTCAGCAGTAGTTAAAGAGCTTAAGAAGACCTTGGCTCCCAGCTTGTGTAGAGGGGAAACGCAGTATCTTCTGTAACAGAAGAATTTCCAAGTTCATCAGTAGCAGCAGTACTACAGTACACAACAATACAGAAAATGCTTTATTTCTCACTGTGTGATGCTTTATTTCACGAAGTGTAAATGTGACAAAATCTGGTTAGGCAAGTAAGAAGCCTCTCCCTGTGTCATACTGTAAACTAGACTGGATTGAAAAAGTAACTGTGTTTCTTTGCCACTTGAGACATTTTCCTTTACAGATGCAGAAAAACAGGCTTGAAAGGAACTGATACAAAGAAACTGGCGTTCAATTACTCTTACATTGCTATGAATTGAACAGCTAGCATTTCCTTAATGATCCTCACGTACGGATATACATAGTATTGAATCATATAAATTTTAGTCATCAGGAAACAGAGAAAAGTGCTATACCAGAAAGGTTACATAACCAAAAGACATTGACTTGGTCTGCTTACCAATTGCTGCTTTACCCCAAATCTGTACTCTAAGACTGGTCTGTTCTAGGCGGGACCTCGCATATTTTATCATTTTAAGATTAAATTCGTATCTCTGCTGAGAAGCAGCCAGCTCGTTTTTCTCGTCTGCATCCCATGGATTCCACTCTTCATTTCCCAAGGCAACATGATCTGTGAAACCTAAAAGCGTGATTTACATTAAAAAACAGATCAAATTCACAGCTTTGAGAAAACTGATTGATTTTCTCAAATTCGTAATTTCACGCAGTAGCTGACAACCATCCTTCAGCCCTGGGCCGGGCACACAATCATCGCCACCACAACAGCCACCACAACCGCCGCCTTCTCCTCCCCCACGGGCCGCGTGGTGCCACCCAAGGCACTGCGGAAATGGCCGCGGCCAGCGCAGGCCCAGCAGGGAGCGGTGAGGCGCCAACCCCGCTCTCCCTCAAAGGCCGCCACCAGGCCCCGCCCGCCGGGCCGGCCCCGGAGCCGGACAGGCCGGGCCGGCCGGCTCGGAGCGGCGGTGCTCACCTCGCGGGCCGCGGCGGTCGTGGTGCGTGCGAGAGGCGGCCGGGCGGCGCGGCCGTAGGAACACAGTGTAGGCCGCGTAGAGGGAGAAGAGGCCATACGCGACAATCAGGGCGGAGCAGAGCCGCCTGCGAGCGCTCCGCATCCCGCCCGGCGTGGGCGGAAGGCCCGGCGGGGGGCACTGGGAGGCGGTGGCGGAAGCAGACTCCGCCCGTCTGCCTGGGCTGAGTTTGACGACGAGGAGGGTCGGAGCAGGCTGTGCCATGGCCTGCCCCTGGCGGCAGCCCCACGGGCGCTGCTGGTACAGCTGTGCCATGATGGGTAAACGGATAGATGAACACATAGGTTATGAGAATTTTATTGTAATGGGGAACGCTTGGATAGATCAGAGTGACTCACGTTCCATAGAAAGATAAAAAGGCTTTCCACGAGTCTTTCTTAAGGCTAGGTGCTACAGCTTCCGTAAAGCCTCTACCAGTCTGTAGACAAATACCATGAGACTAATTGCAGCCAAAAGCAGTGACCTTCACCTACCCAAAGGAGAAAGAGTCTAGAGCAACATAGATTGTAATGCACTGCACAACCCTACAGTCTCCTCTGGGTCTGCGTGGGTTTTTTCTTGATCAATTTTTTATCCTTATGGACACTAAACTTTGCTCTGATCCTGACCTAAAATTAATTCAATGGACCACTGCTTGTTTCCAACTGAAATGTAACTGCTTGTCTTAGAAGGCCTTCTGAAATAGTCAGAAGTTGGCCTACTGCCAAATCCTTAATCTAATTTAATTGCTTATACACTTGCTAAACTGTAAGCCTAGTCTGATGACCCACAGTGGCAGCAATCACAGAATGCTTGGGGTGGGGAGAGACCTTCAAGATCATTGAGTTCCAACCCTGCCTGCCGCAGGCAGCAATACTTCCCAGTAGACCAGGTTGCTCAAAGCCCTGGGTCACTTCCAAGAATGGGACATTCAGGACTTCTCTGACTTACCACACTCATAATGAATACTGCCCTGTGTCATGTCACTACTAGCCCTGGTAAAAAGTTTTTCTTTTATGCTCCTTTTATTTATTGAAACTCTACCCATTAAGATCCTACATATAATGCAAATAACACTTGTTAATATTACTGGTAATCTGTTGCAAAATTGCAGGTCAGTACACTTGTTCCTGTTAGGCATCATGGCCACATTGCTTTTGCTATAGTGATTTATAATTTCAGGAAAGAAGTGCACCTCATAAATGCTTTCAAAATGAAGACTGAAGTTCTCTTGCCTTTCTAGCTTAGTGCATCTCTGAATGCACAATGAAGTGGTGCAGTCACAAACTTTTGGAAGACCAGCAACATGATATCTGTAGTGGTCAATATTAAAATAAACTATTACAAGTTTTAACTGCAGTCTGTTTTCTAGACTGTATCAGTTACTGCATCTGTGTGTTGAGTTGCTGAAATGTAAGGAAAATCTTTGTACGAATACTTTAATTTAAAACAGAATATGATAATGGAAGTATGATAAATATAGAACCAAAGGGAAATAAGACGGTAGTAGAAATTAATTACAAAGGGCAAACAAGAATGAAAAATATTACCATTATATTATGTCCAGGACAGACTCAAATAAATGGTTTTACTGTAATAAAAACTCAAATCATTTAGAAACTAGTGGGAATTAAGAATATAATGTTAAGAATGTACTAAAGGGAAGTGTGTGTATTTGACTTAACAAAATGCCTCTATGAATTAAGATCATGGAGTAGGAGCTTTGTCTAGGGATTATGGGAGTAAAACTTACAAAAACATTAAATTGGAAGAACACCTTAACCATGGTATTCTCTGAAATCATGGAAAAATGTGCAGCAGATACCAAATCTAGGAAATGCCTGAATTTCATGCACAGTGCCTGCAGGGGCCTGCAAAGCCCAGCAAGTACTCCTTCCTAGCATTCTGTAACAAATTTCTGATTTGCTGTAGAAGACCAAAAGCCAAGTGTTATGTCACAAGAAGGGAGGAGAGATCAAAAGAATCAGTGATGTCTTGTACCTCTGTCAAAGACAAGATCATTATGTGTTTAGATGGCATTAAGAAGCAGACATGCCCTGCAGCGTAGGAGAGGGTGAAAAGTCCAACAGCCACGGCTAATGAGACTTGGAAAAATCCTAAACCCAGATCTGGTAAATCAGGAGACTTAGATTCTTTCTTAGGTCTGACAGCTTGCTGTATGATCTGGCAGATTATCTTGTCATGGGGCTGGAACTGACCCCCTGTAAAATGTACAAAATGGAGCTTCTTGGACTGTTAGGAATCCTAGCTGATATAAAACAGTTGAAGTTTTCTTTGAATGAAAGTTACTCAATAATGACAGAAAGAGTTCTAACAAAAAAGGAGAGTCTATTTAATAACAAGGATTTTGAGCAGTAAACAATTAAGCTTTACAAGGTCTTTTCAGTATAAGGCATCCTAAGTCAGGAGACAGTTTAAAAATGTATCAGGTTCAGTAACTATTTAGAGACAGGAAAAAATAAACAAGAACACAGAAGTGTCAAGTACCTTCAACAAATGTCTATTCTGTTCAAGAATTCATTACAACAAACGAAAATTACCCTGGAGTTTCAAAATTAAGACTGAGTGCAGCTGAAAGCCTAAATCAAAATACATTCTGCTTTACATTAGGTAGTTTTAGTAAGCAACTGAGAAAGTAATTTTTTTTCTTGTGGAAAGTATTCTTTTTCTGTACATATTATGATAAAAGCAGAATTCCCTGATACTTGTTTTTACTACTCATGACTGCCTACAATAAATTGTTCTTCAGTCTCTGTTTTTCCCCACAAAATTCTTGCAGAACTGCTTGTCTTATCTTGGTCTCTGCTCATTGACTGTTGGGTTAGATTTGCAGATGTCACGGGGAGGTTTTAAAAAGCTGTATTGATCAACATTCTGACATAGGCAGAACTGAGCAAGGTTTTAAAGCAGAGTTAGGAATGAAAGAAAGCACCAGTTAAACATCTAACTAGAACATGGAATGAAGACAGTTGTTGCCAGAATCCCTGCAGAAATGTGTTGAGCTTCAGTTATTGCTCTATTAATTAAGAAGTTTGCAGGGTTTTCTTCTGCCACCTGCAGAGTGTTGTAGGCAGCCACTGTTAAAATTTGTCTACAAAAGCCTGAATCTCCTCTTAAGGCTCCACCATACAAGGCTGAATGAAAGTGAGAAATCTACAGTGGACAGTAAAAGCTGGGAAGCTGGAGAGGTCTCTCTGCTTGATGCAGATCACAGCGCCCATTCCTAGCCTTTGGCAGAGATACTCTGGATAAGTCTCTTGTGATGAGAGGTAACAGTCTTTGGTGCTCATTACTGCTTGATTAATAGAAGTGCTCCTTTCTACTGGCTCTGGTTTGTAGGAGTGCACCTTGACATCATCATTCAGGCAGAACAAGGCTCAGGTTGATTTTATTTTTACCTGAAACTAATAACAGCCGCTGAACTGTCCCTTCAACAGGATATTGCTTGAGCCAGCAAGATGATGGTAAGGAATTTCTGATGGTGGTAAAAAATTAAGGGCAGTGAGTTCTTGTTTTTTAGTACAGATGGATCAATAAGGCCTTCTAAGTTCATAGTTTAAGTGAGGACAGTTTTGCTGAGAAGCTAATACGCTGCAGGAACACCAGAATAAAGTAATTTTTCAGCCTAATGAAGTCACAAAACCAACTGCCATTCTTAGTTCTATATTGCTCTCACATTCAAGACATATCTATCTGAAGACATTTTTAGATAACAAATGGTAATCCTCCCATGTGTTACAGAGTGTCTCGAGGCTGAAGTTTTTACTGATAACTATTCTATTCTATTCTGTCAAAGCATAAAGCCTCTCAGAACAGTGTCTCTTCCTGAGACACAGAAAGAAGGGACTCATAGGTGCTGTTTCCTAGACTGTTTCACATCTTACACATTTTTTAATATCTGTGTCAGGACTGGTTAGACCTTTCCAACAACCAAAATGGGTTTGATCTAAGCCATGCCTCACCAACTATACCAAACTATTCTTAACCATGCTCCCTCTTGTTCCCTGAACTGTCACATCTCTAATACTTTTCTAAGTTGGTACACGGTAAAGGAAGGCAGTAAAGTCAGTTCCCTGCTCCTTTAACATTTCTTTGGATGTTCTTATCCAGATAAAAACTTTATGGCTCATTTGCTATTTTAATAGGCTAAATACCCCCCTTTAGAAACCATTGTTTTCACAATCTTTTGCAATCTCATTAACAAATCCAAGACAGATGTGTTAAATATTTATAAACACAACATTGTTACATTGGCCTTTTGCATAGATCTTCAATGTTTTCATAGTACATATGATTTCATTGAAGATAGATGGGATTATAGTATCTCCTCACCCCATTCTTACTTAGTAGAATAAAGACATATTTGTATGTCACTGTCATCTAGTAGATTCAAATGGAAAGAATTTATTCTTACAGGAAGAACTGCAGTAGGTTTTATACTAGCAAGAATTTTGGCTGTATTTTAAAATAAAACTGTATTAGCATATCACACTGGTGTGAATCATCTAAGTTTCTGGGTCATGGGGAAGAAAGGATCATTTAAAATCTGCAGTGCTAATTGACGTGTTTACAGTGCCATTTAGTAATCACTTGACATTGAAATTCTTTAAAAAATAATTTCTGGAAGGCAAGCAACATAATTTCTCATGGAGGAATTCTAGAGATGTAGTTTCTGGTTCCCTCTGGTGCAGGAACAGCTCTACTTTGCACTTGATTAGACTATTTTCTGTGATATTTGGGTATAGGCCGTATTTAAATGGCAGTTACGTGGGTGATAAGAGAAGGAAGGCACTTCGCAAAGCGAGTGATCTGTCTGAACAATTCATGTGAGCTGCGGTTCATCTACTGCCTCTGTCTGGGGATTTATCAGTAGACAAAGCAGGTATGTGTGAAAGTTGTCCAGACTCAAAGGTTTATAGGCTGGGTATCATGGTGTTGGGCTTTTTTGTGCTTGTTTTGTTTTGTTTTGTTTTTTTTCTGGATCTGTAGTGATAAAACAGAGGGAAATGCTCTGATATGAACCCAGAGGCTTCTGTTCTTCCTTAAGCATGGTATCTTCACTCCTCCATGCGTCACTGGGCTAGTTACCAAGAAGATTATAGTCAGAGCTCTCTTTGGGTTTCATGTTGGTGGTCAGCCTGAAGGTGCTTTAAGAGATTCCAGGTTACTTCCAACTGTCTAAGTCTTAAGAAGACACACAAAATCAGTTACTTAGTGCTTCTTAGCTGAGAAACAGCTAATTTCAGCAAAGATAATTTTTTTAAACACTAACACATCTTTTTTTGTCATTGTGAGCATTTCTCTCAGCTATTTATACCAGAATTACCTAAGGAAATGCAGCTGTGCCCTTCTTATGTATGCAGTCTCAATCAAATCCTTTGTGTCTATTTTATCTTCCTGATTTTTGGCTTTTTCCCTACTAGACATGGAAATAATAGAAGCCCCAGGCTTTCTGAATATATCCCAGTAGGAAATGAGTTGAGAGAACTGAAAAAAGAAGCTAATCATTAAAACTGTAGCAAGTAGTATCATTTTATATTTAGAAGCCACCTTTTTATTTTTGAGCATATGATTTTTCCTGTTTAGCTCATTCATCCCCCTGAAAGGTTTTATTTATATGGCAAATTCTTTTAGAGTCTTTGGATTGACAGTAGAAGACTATTAAAAATGCTTTTTAGCTTCAGAACGTCTACCGTTCTGAAATTAATTTTCAGAGATTCGTGTGATTCATTATTGGCCATTTACATGGCTGCCATCTACCATTTCTTCTAAAGTGGCTTATGTGGCCTTCAAGGCATCTAGCTGTGTGCTGAACTGAGAAATTGTGTGAATTGTACTTTGAAAGCCTGCTTGCACCAGGGTAATTTATTGCTTATTAGGATGGAATTTCAAGATATGTTATCTTTGCTTATCATCCTTTCAGATGCACTCTGCCACAAGGGAACAAATAAAGTGACTCCACCATTTATATTCCAAATGACAACTATTTATTCAATCTCACAGTTCCCTAATGATTAAGTGAAGCTATTTAAAACAGAACAGAATGTTTTTCCTTTAATATGGAAGCTCTGCCTGTCCATTAGGTGGGCATGCTCCAACAGAAGAACAAATCTATTCTCCTGTTGAAGCTGTTTAGATGTCCTGGCATGATGAAGGTAGTGATTTTTAAACACTGCATCTTTTGTACTGGTACCAGGATCTCTTTCCTTAAGGGTCTCATGGGTGCTACTGTGAGACTTGTCACTCAAGCTTCACTGGCAAGCAGATTTGATTGAACGAAGTCAGCTACCACATTTCTAGCAGTTTGAGAAGTTTTTGCTACATCTTAATGAGAGCATCTTTACAGGCTTCAGGAAGGAGTTAAATTGCAATTATCCACACATGAATTATTTCATTTTTCCTAAAGCTGAAGTCCAGTTTAAGTCCTCCGAGAATACTCTGTGTATGCTCCAGAGTTAAATTCTAATCCACCACCTACTGTCATGGGAAGGTAAAATCAAACCCAGAGTATTGGTCCTGAGGAAGGGCAGTCTATGGTCGTACCATTCTCAGGGGAAGACAGCTCAAATATTCCAGTAGTGCCATTTCACTTTCTACAGGCAATGAGTTACACAGCCAGCATGTAGCAACCACCAGGATAGGAACAGGATGAGTGAGTGTTTGTGCGCTGATTTCTAATCCACTGAAAGGAGTTTGTGTGCCAGTGTTACAGACTTTAACATATGTTCGATATACTTATTTTGTGTTTCTGATGTTGCATACCTGTATATATTTGCTCCATTCTAAAAAGCTTTTGGATGGACATCTCGGTAGCTCAGTGCATAGGGCAGTATATTGTTAAGACAAGGGTGTTGCCTGTGGATGTAATGAACCTGATACATATTGAAATACCCACATTTGAGTCCAGATTTATAAATACTGGTTACAGAGTTTGATTTCAGCTGTGTATGGGGGTTGCCGTGTCCAAATAGCTGACATTGGCAGTGTTTGCACCAATTCTTAAAGGACATTTGCCATTTTCTGGGAGATTATTTGGTTGGAGATTGTGGCATTCTTGGTGGGACTATCCATAACCCTTGCTGGCTTGAGCAAATATTTATTAGATTACATGCTGTCAGGTTCATGATGTCAGTGCCTCTAGTCTGGGGCCTCTACAGGGAAATGGTCCAGAGAGGAGACGCAGCACTAACAATGCTGTCAAGGGAGACTCACACGAATCTGATCAATTTAGGGAATTTTTCCAGTGCTTCCTGATTTGGAAGTTCTTGGAACTTGTGAGAACAGCATAGCTGCAGTTTGGTAAAAGACCTGCTCAGTGGTTGTCATAAGAAGCTAAATTATCAAAACCCAAGAAAATTGCGTAACAAATTTACAAGCTAGGCAGCTAAGATAGAAAGCAGAAAGAAAGAGGCTGTGTTAGCACTGAATCTCTTAAGACATTGTTTGCAATAGAACACAAAATGAAGAGACAGGCTTCTGTCTGATTTCTGAGAGATAATGTCACCCTGCTTTTCAGCCTTCTGACGTTTAAGTGGCCTTGTTCTCACGCATGTTCTTGTAAACAATACAGATGTTTACGTTCCTTCATAGAGGAGGAGTTCTCTTGATGGACACCTGTCTTGACCAATGTGATTGGAGAGGTGTTGACCTTGCTTGCCAATCACTTGGTTTGCTTGCTATACTATATACTGGAGTCAGTGATGTAATAAAGTTGGTCCTCTTGGTTGAACCCAGGTCAGAGTTCATGTGGTGTTTCTAGTGTGGCAGTGCGACAAGGTACTCTCTTTTATTTTAAATTCTGACTCTTTTATATAGTATTTTAAACAAGCCTAGTGATTGGTAGGCAAAGTTAACACTTTTTCAATTACGTTGGTCAAGACAGATGTCTATCAAAGATCTTTTAAGAAGGAATGAAAAACATAGATATAACCAGCATAAACAAGTCTCTTATTTACAGCAAAAATCTATGGGAAAAGAATTTCAGAGAGTAAACATCAGAAGGCTAAAAAAATCAGGGCGACACATCATAATGAGTATGACCAGAAATTTCTTCTCATCTATTTAATGCCTTGTTTTTCTCTATGTTAAAACACTGTTCAATAAAAGAAGAGGGAAAAACTCATCTCCCAGTCACTGTCTTGATTGCTATAACAGCATATCCGTTCTGCTTTCTAGGGCACCATGACCTGCATACGAGCAATCAGCAGCATTAAGCGTTGCTGCAACAGGAATAGCAGTTGCTGGAAGGTGACAGAGGCATGGCAGTATGAAGTCAGCTGAGTGTCTTTTACTCATTGCTGAAACTGATTGTTCCCTTATTTTCCTAGTTAGTTCCTTTAGCTAACTCTAAAGTTAACTTTAGAGTATTTAAAAATCTTTATTTACAAGATAACAGTTCCTTGTAAAAATTCATACAACCAATATAAAAATTCTTTGAACATTTCCATTATGATTAACGGTTTGGTTTTATTTGTATTCAGTAATACACATTTTTTGAGAACTCTATAGAGAGTTTAATTTCAAATATAGTATCTCATGAACACCCCTCATATTTGTTCTAACAGTACAATGAATAGAGGGGGGTTTATTTCTAATTTTTGTCTACATTAAGTTACTGAAGAAATGCAGCTGGTTAAACTTGAAATATTTGGCAGTACTGAGTACAACTTGATGATGTTTTTGAATATAAAATCCTTTTCTGCCACATTCTGTGTAAAAAAGAAATCTACCAGGTAATAAGAGAGAAACAGAAAAAAAGAGAAAAAAAAAAGAGAAAGAGGGAGAGATCTTTTTCTTAGAGTTACATTATGTTTGGTCTTTTGAATGACTATAGTGTGTGTTAGATTGTGAATTCTTATGTTTGGTTCTGCTGTGTTTTACACGATGTCTGTACAGTGATGTAATAGGATTAGCTTGCTTTTTGTATGCATCACCATATGCTTCACTTAAGGTAGAGAAGACCTCATCTGAATAACTGCACAGCAATATGGCAGATGAATTTCAGTGCAAATAAGGGCTATTAATACTTTCAGTTTGAGAAAAGAAAGACTCTCTCTAACTAGGGATACAGACTGTATCTGAATCAGTTGTTATGATACACAGAGAAAAGACCTAGAGTTATCCCAGCTAGTGCTCTAAAACCATCAGAGAATGTCAAAAAGGACTCACATTGAAGATCATTAGGGAAGAAGTCATCCTGCCACTGAATAAATAAATGGTTTTATTTTCTAGTCTTGGGAGGAAGGACTGAGACCTAATGGCTGTTGATAGGTTTCTTAATCAGGTACTGAAGCCCCATCACAGGCATTCAATTCCCTTTTATAACAGTTTTACAGTGAACTCCCCAAAATAGTTATCTTACTGCTTATTTATTTATTCTAATTAGAGTTAGTCTTTGATTATTATTTTTTTATTATGTCTTTATACTATTCTAAGCAGATTGCAAAAGTAGTTACAATGTAGTGGAAGGGATTTCAAACTTAGCTTTCTAGCATCTCCCTTATATCACATCTCGCCCTTACACTGATGGCATTTATGTTAACATGACTTCTACTTCCAAATTTAGTTCATAGATTTAAAATTTTGGGAAGGCCTCTCTTGCAGTAAAAGTCAGTATGTTGAAAAGCAAGACTGCCTATGTATGGATCAGATTAAAGATTTACCTTGGTAAGTGTCTTGCCAGTGATAAAGGTCACAAACAATGTGAGACCCCGCAGTAGGTAAGACCCTGTCAAGTTGTCTACAGCCCTCAACAGACCACCCTGAAAATGAGCAGTATGGATTTACTGCTTCGTGAGCACAGATCCAGACAGGTTCTTCCCAAATTCAGCCTCAGCCCAGACTGCCTGCAAATTATAACCCTTCTAGCAGGAGTGGCCAGAGACTTGCATGGAAGGACCCTATGTCACTGGACTACCTGATGTCATGACCTCCAGGACAGGTAGCCACTGTATAGAGCATCAGACACATATATGGCACTAGTAAGGATATCCTAGAAGTGCTGTAGAGCATGTTCTCAAATTTCCTCTCTGTTGACACCACGTCATGACATACCCTGTGACAGACAATAGACAGCAGCAGTTAGGCCACGTATGGGGCTGGCTGTTCTTTACAGCAGAATGTCCATAGTCTCATGATCCAAGGTAACAAAACTCATTAACCTTTCAGCATAAAATGGCCTTGTGTCACTTTGTTGCTGTACCTGAGGCAGGTGACTTCAGCTGCTGTGGTGTCTGCACCTGCCAGCACATCCTGCAAGGAGGCAGGCAGGTGTGCACCCAGTGTGTGAGAAATACAGGTCAGTGCAGTTTATCTGTGTCTGACAGAGCAATGCAGAGTTTACAGCTTGTCCTGTACATCAGGCATGTGATCCTGTCTCCTTTGGGTACCACCAAGCTTTGGGAGTTCTGGCCTGGTTTAAGTGTGAAACTCACCACCTTTCATTATATTCAGAATACAAGTGGGAGCTGACCCATGGCACAGGGGCCAAACACTTGCCATGGAAAGCATCTTTAATATATGGAGTCACACAAAGTCTTTGCTGATGAAAGCTATGAACAAATTTAAAACAGTTATGCAGATTATAAGGAGACACTCTGTGGAGAGACAAACAGAAAGCTGCTCAATTCCAGCAGCAAGAAACTGAAAGCTTCTAAATGGCTTCTTTTTTTTTTTTGCTCATGTTCCTAATAAACTGTAGAAGCACTACGTTAGGCTATCGGGTGAAAAGAAGGCAACTTTAGTATTTTAAAACAGATTTGCACAATTGGATACTTTAAGGCATAATTATGGAGAGCATGTTTTGTTTATAGGTATGAACATCTGTTATCCTGTCTAGCCTGAAAGCCATGGTATGTACTTTTGCTTTCTCCAAATAGATATTAAATATAAACAGAACACAGGCAGTATCCTCTGTTATACGATTTTGACCTTTCCTCAAGTAAGATAAAGAAACATTACCGCTTTGAGAGCCTCTATGTAGAGAATAAAAAGCTTTTGATAATGACTGATATTCACATTTTCATTAAGTGAAATACAAGTTTCTAGAAATGCTGAACGTGTAGTGACCCAAATGGCATATGCGTTAGATGGGAAATATCATGGGACTGTTTCTGGGGAGAAGCATCTGCCCTCCTGACACAGATTGCCTCTCCATTGCAAACAACGCAAACCCAAGCCATCCCTCCAACTCTCCGGTCAATACTGTCCAATTGAAGGGTCTTGGAAATCACCAAGCATGTGAGGTGATGATGAAGGACAAGGCAATTGTGGCAACTCCAGCCCCACAGTGTGAGGCCAGGTGTTACATACAGTGGGTGGCACCATAGTGTACTCAAGGCACTGAAGGAGGAAAGGGTGTCTCAGCTGGATACCACAGGCAATAAATCTAGGACCAAGACTGCTTGGAAATTAATTTATAATTTAATTTTACGAATTGTATTGGATTCTATACTGTTAAAAAGACACTGTCTAGTTCATAACTAGCAGTTTATATAAGCTTTGCCTCACATTTATATATTTGTTGATGAACAATCAGTTATTTCTGTAATGTATTTTCTGTGACCTATTAATTATGAAGACATGAATTACTACATCCCACCAAAAATTTCATTGCCTTATCATAAAACACAGAATCATTCATCAAACTATTATATGGGTCCCAATGAGTCAACACTCAGATGTGTAATTGAATGGATAGAAAACACAGATAAAGCCTTTTGTCGATAAGTACCTATAAATTAGTCAGGCACAATATACTCCCTGCATATTAGAGAAAGTCTTTTTCTCCCAATCACCTCTATGCTATTAGAAGAATGATATAGTCTATAAAGTAGTCAAGTTAGGAATGCATATCTGGAGAGTGAGGCCAGCATGGTGGGGCAGTCTGGTGTTCCCAATCTTGTTGCAGTGCTGCGCGTGCACACCAGAACCGCTGATGCCCCAGCTTGTTCAGGGAAGCATTCACTGCTCGGCTCTGGGACACTGCGCAGACCCTGGCTTGCAGCAGCCTCACAGGGGTGGCTGCCATCCTCTGCCTTGCCTTCAGCCTGCTCCATGCACCCACTCCATCCCGATGTGCTTAACAGCCAAAAGGATTTTTTTTTTATACAAAACTCTGGTGGCTAGTCTCTGATTCGGGTCCCAGATCTGCCTTCGTAGCGTACAAGGTGTCTGGAGAAGCTGTTTCTCCAGATTTCTCTCTGTTTTCTTTGGACTTCCCGTTTTTGTATTACCTTTCTTGCATGCAGACACATGCCAAGAAGATCCTTCCCTTACTTTCTGCACCTGCAAGAGCTCACTATTATATCCCTACCTCCGTGCACATGCAGGGAGATGGATAGGAAGTCATGAGTGAAACTAGTGAAGGTCTAGACCAGGGACAAGTTGTGAGGGATGGACATGCTGCAGTTTGTGTGGGAGTGATCTATGGTAGCAGAGCACTCTGCTTAGGCAATTGTGTAGGAAATTCAGTGAGAAAGCATGTGGGGATAGAGAAGGATGTTGGCTGTCCAGTGTGAGCTCATTCTTGCTCTAGCCTGTATGGCAAAATTCTGTTTGGTCTGAAAAACCTTTACTATATTGAGGAACCAGCTGGTAAAATGACAGTGATACCTTTCCTGTTTAAAATATAATAGAAGAACCTAGGAACCGATGTCTTTAAAACTGAACTGTTTCAAAACTGAACTGCTTCTCTTACAAACAGAAAAATCCACCAAGATTGCTAATTCAAACTCTTGATAACTAAGAAATACAAGAATCACGGTAAAAGTTCCTACAGCATCATGGATATATATGCATTATACTGTACCTTTGTTATCTCTTTATACATAATTTTCTCATAGGACCTTTTGAGAATGACTGTGGGGACAGGGTATATTCCAAGGATTAAATAGGATTGTGTAGTGAAGGGGACTGCTACTTATTATCCCTGCCTTCTACACTACAGGAACAAAATGGTCTGCATAGATCATAGAAAGGGATTTCAGGATAGGAAAGACTTACCTCTAAATTAAATATTTGAACGTTGCCTTAAACTGAGTTTGGATACAGAGTTCCTGCAGTTCTCTATTGCAGGAAAAGATTGAAATAAGTTTTCAAACACAAGTAGTCACTAACTTTGTCATGTTCAGTTTCTGAGTTTATAAATGTGAATTGCTAGATTTGTGGGAGTATTGACATTTCAGAGCCATGACTGATGCTTGTAGGAGCTGTGCTTTAAATATGTGAAGTGCTAAAAAGTGAAAGATATTTTCAAAGATCAAGTACAAACCTTCAAATTGTGCATCCACAATTAACAGGTACTTTCAAATTTAATCTCATATTAGTGCTCTTTCCCTAAAATACCCACAATTCCATTTCTCCATCTTGAACTGGCCTGCTATACAGATTAATGCTGGTGCCACACCCTAACAATATAGGAAAAGAAATTAGATGAAAAAAGAACATTTTGTGACCATATAAGGTTTTGAATAATGCACTGTAAATAAGACACAGAGGCCTCATTCAGCAATTAAATGAAGCAATGGCATTCTAGATCCTAAATTCAGAGATGGTATCTTAGTCTGACCTCCAGTGTAGCACAGGTCAGTTCTGCCCTGAATTAGGTCTAGTTTAACCATAGCATCTCTTTTAAAAAGTTAGAAAAACTCAATTTAAATATTTGTAGTATTAACAAGCTATCATTATTTTGTTAAATTATTGGAGTGATTAATTTTCATAGTACTGATACATGCAATTTCTGTTTTGGAATGTCTCTGCTTCCAACTTCCAGGCACTTGATCTTTTTGTGTTTGTGTTTTTGAGAAGAAGAGCCCTCAATTATCAAATTTCTGTTCTTCCTAGAGGTAATTAGAAGCTGTGATCAAGGGACCCTTTAACCTTTTTGTTAAGATAAATAGACTGAACTTCGGTTTTCCACCATGGCAGTTTCCCCAATCCTTTGACCTTTCTCCTGGTTCACCTCTAAATCAGAGAGACCCTATTTATTCAGCTGTGGGTGCTGAGACTGTGACCAGCATCTCAGAGGGAGGCTTGTTAGTCCCAGGTTGCATAACCTTTCTAACAGTTTTTGGTGTTGTTCTGCTAATTCATGACGTTATTGGCATTTTGTTTTGCCTTTATACCCTTTTCATACTGCACAGGGAGCTAATCTCCATTTGACTGACATGATGCCCCAATCATTTCAGTTACTGTTCCCAACAGTGTCTCATTTTGTCTGTAATTCCTGAATATTTTTGCATTACAATTATCTGTATTGATGCACATGTCATTTTCTTGCAGCAGCTTATCAACTCATTGGTTTATGTACCCTCTTCATGAGTCACGTGCACACTTTGATCAGTAAGGATTCTCTCATCTCTTCCAGAGGAAAAAAAAAAATGCAAAGGCCAAGAACTGACCCTAGCATGGCCTTAAGAATACATGCCCTTAATGAGACCTCCCTGTTTACAAATATGTTTTGCAACCTGTCAACAGCTTTTAAAAACTAATTTTCTGTGTACCATACTGCTTTTGTTTAACTATGTGCTAGTTTGAAAGCAAA
>WAAE01042130.1:0-16893 GCA_013400495.1 Nicator chloris | reverse complement strand
GGGGCAGAGACTTCAAAGTCACTGCTAGGATTTTGGAAATCTGATATAAAGGCTGAGGTAATGAGTGGTCTCAGTGGGACAGGGAAATGGTACAAGGAAGGAAGTGATGAGTCTGTGAAGGGACCTCTAATTTTCCTTTATTAAAAGTTTCTTCCCCTTTGCCTTTGATAAGTGCACTCAAAAGCACCAAGAATGTGAGACAAAAGGCTGGACACACTGAACTCAACAGCAGAGCTGCTGGTGTCTTGTACAGGCCATGATTTCAAACAGGAGCAGTATGAAACTCAAAGCTATCTGAAAGAACTTAAATCTCCTTTCAGAGACTCCCTCTCATTTTACTTTGAGTAATCAAAACTAGAAGCTTGAGAGTGGCTCAATATAATTGTAAATAGCCATCATCATAAATATCCACATGGCAAATCTGTAAATGTGTAAAACACCACATTCTAAATAATAGTACCCTCTTTGTTAAATCTTAACCCCCAGCCATCCTAGCTCTATCTTCAAGCAAAATACTGTAGTACTGAACTCTAATGAAATATCTTCAATTACAGCTACTGTTTTAGGTGGTATTATTTTTGTTGTGGCTATTATTATTATTAACTATTCTCATTATTTCCTTTCTGCATTTATTAGCTATTTCTCAGCTCTGTAGGTGTCTGTGATTGTTCATATCAAATGGTAGTTTAATGATGTACATAATCAAAATTGATTTAAAATTAATATTCTATGGAATCTGAACAATGAGTAATCTCTCACAGAAGAGGGTGGATGAATGTTCAATACCTGGCACGTGCTGCTATTTCAAGTTCTTCATTCTTTTTTTGTTTAATTCTCTAATCAAAAAGTTTGTTTTGAATACATGTATTTAATTTATATAATATACACTCAAATTTTAACTTGGGGACAAGGAAAGGGGAGTGATTTCCTGTAGTCCAGAGATGTCTAGAGACTTATCCAAAGTGCTGCAATTTGTGATCTCCAGCTCCAATAAGAGAAACTAGAGAAGATAATTTTCAGAATCAAAATCTGTCTGGATGTTTCACTATTCCTTCAGGATAGAGATTATTGAGTTTCAAGAAAATCATATGCTGAATAAGCAGTTTAATATGCAAAACAGGATTTATCCAACAGGAAAGATACACCCTGGCAATCTATGGTGACTTAAAGTCATTATTTGGGATTCCAGCAGGAGATAAAGCTTTGTACTGAACAAGGCAGAAACTCAGCCTAAGGTGTCTTTCCCATTTCTCACAGAGCAGCCACATCACCAGGCCCTTGGGGTATGAGTGAGTCTTTTTTACCTGCCTTGCTCTTCCCTAACCCTTCCCAATCCCTTAATTTCTTCAAAACTGTTGTGTTCCTGTGGGAAGTTCCCATTACAATAAAGTGGAATTTCCCAAGGAGTGAAATTTCATCATTAGAAAATTCCCAATTATTTCTGCTATTTTTTCTCATTAAATTAGCTCCCTAAGCATGGCTGGGTGAGGATTCCAAGTTCTCTATATCAATGAAAAACAGCTGTATCTCCTGGGAACTTTAAAAGGCATTTCTCAGGGGGAAAAGAGACCTAAGGTCCATTAATTGTAGTTCTGGAACTGGTGATAACACTCATACAATTATATGTTTTTAAGAGATTTTCAGATACCTGATTCTTATAGTACTTGTTATCCAACCAGGAAAACAAAACAACAGTGTATTACTTAGGTCACCATTGGATCATGTTGTGGCATTTCAATAAGAAAGAAAAATGAAGTAAGAGCTTACTGAGCATTTCTAAATAACAAACAAATCCATAAAAATCTGAAATTTAAATGGATTTTTTAGATATTCCGTAAGCAGAAAAAAGAGTGAAATAAATCAGATACATTATTCAGCACAAAGTACTCTCCCAAGTCCTCTTTTTTTCTCCTTTTTTCTTTATCTAGCAAACTACAGAACCAGCCATTGCTTTCTGGGGATTTCATTAGCATGTGGAAGATGTATTGTAAGAAAGCTTGTCCACTAGGGAAGTATTATCTTTTACTGGCAATCTGTGAGTGCTACTGAAAAATGACCTTTTACTATCAAAATATTAATGTCTTTATCTCAAGAAAGAATTTAAAATCTAAACCTCACATGAAAATGGGATATCATTATTCTTTGCACTCCACGGATATGGATGCTTCATAATATCTGTATAATTCTCTGCTTTGCATGCACCTGGAGCCATAATATATGATAACTAGAAGTTATTATATTTCATAAGGCTATTGCAGTGTTCCTGTCATGTGGAATGAAAACTGTAGACTGCACATATTTGTATCCTGTACATAAAATTTTGGAGTTTCTCTGACAGACAGACATGGATAGTGGGCAGCAAGAATTAAAGTCTGTGTGAACCTGGATGCGAAACAATAGAGGATCGCTCAGCTTAGGGGTTTACTTATATTACTGTCATTCTCCTGGTTCTAAAGGAAAAGCAGAGTGAGCAATGATGCTTCCTTTGTGTGCTCATGCCATCACAGTGCTTACATCACTTCACTCCTGACTTTGCAGCAACTGCATTGCTTCATTCCAGGGAGAGAAGTGCCTACGTCCCTCATTGCCCTGTGATGAATCTACACTGCTGGTTATGGATGCTTCTGAGTCCTGGGGCATCATTCCACCCAGAGAGAAATAGGTGAAAGAAGGAGAAGGGCAGGCAAAAGTCCCAAAGCACAGGTCCAAACCTTAAGCCCAAATGTTTATATTGGTTCTTGATTCATAAGTTTAAGCTTGGTCTCCATTTTTTACAGTTGGCCACAAGAGGGGAAAAAATTATGTATGAAAGGAATGCTGAGATTATAGAAAATGGAAAGATGAATTTACATTACATGCATGTGAGAAGTAACACACAATCTTTTTATGCAGACAAGAACTGAAGTGGTTGGTCTATTTGGGATAGATTACTCCTCGCAGAATTTCTTTGAACTACTCCTTGAGCAAAAAGTGTGACTGTTACTTCCCCCCTGCAGTCATACTAATCCGATGCTATTGAGTAGTCAGGAGAAGACAAATTAATTTTAAAATATTTACATGGATTACTAGGGATATCAATAAGCATTTAAAAATGTTCCAGTTGAATCACTTTCCTTAGGAGACAGTAGATAAATCTTAACTTGTGAAACAAGGACAAACTCTGAAATTCTTGCATAGTTAAGATAATGGAATGGCTTGATAATATCAGAAGAGACAGTCCAAATCCTTTCCCCTTACCACCAACCTGAAACTGATGTTTCTGCCTTTGATTCAAATCTAGTATCAGCAAGCGGATTCAAGTCACTAAACAAGCAGAAAAATTAATCCAAAAAGAAGTTGGTAACATTATTTTGATTTGACTTTATCAACTCCTGTAAGAAAAACATACGCTAGAATTTCCTCTTGTGCTTCAGTTCTACTGATATCCACAGGAATTTAAGAGCATGCACAACATTCAACAGAAGCTTTCTTTCATGAAACCAACAGTTCCATCATAAGGAATAAGTAGAATTGAGAAATTGGAGCCTCTTCTCAGATGTACTGACAACAGAGGGCTTAAAATGGGTCTACATTTCTTTTACTCCCTCTCTCTGAAGATACCAGTTCACTACTAAAGGGGAGCTACCCTTTTTAGAGGTGCTGAAATTTAGCTGTGGTCACCTATCTAAAACAACACACAGGCCAAAATAAAACCTCAGGTAGAATCACCTAATGCTACATGGTTTAAAGTGACCGCTGTGACCAACATTTCAGAAGATAAAAGAAAGCATAATGTTTTTAAGAATTTGGAATTAGCCCTATTACCTAAACCCATCAATGTGGGAGTTAGAAAAAACAGCATTAATATTAACATTCCTACAGCAACACTATGCAGCACTGAGATTTTAGGTCAGCTTCATTTTAGAAGGATAAATAATGAATTGAACTGCCAAATCATTTTGTGGAAACTTCCTGTAATGCAAATGCCTCTTAAAGGCAAAAGAGAGACTCATGCTTAGAAACGGCATAGAAAAATCTGTCTCTGATGAGTCCTCAGTAACTTCATTGCAATTTATAATGGATTCCTTCCCTCATCTACTTCTGTGAAAATTTGTGCTTTTTCTAGGCTGCACCTTCCAGTAAGGGGTCTGATTTAATGGTAGAAGTAAAGGTATAATGTTGGTACTGTATTGCCAACCTTTTTAACCAAAAAGTAGAAAAATGGATTTTGGCACACTTCAGTCACCAAAATTCACAGTCCAGGACTGTGCTATAAAATTCAGTGTTGAAGTGTGAACTGAAAAGATTAGGTCTCAATAGATATATTACCTGGCTGTCTCATTTTTAGAAAAAAAACCCAAAAAAGAAAAAACCAGGGACATCACCGAGAACTGTAAAATCTTAAATTAACAAAAATGTTAGTACTTTGCCACCAGAGCTTCAAGTTATTTTCTCCCAGATCCTAAGGCCCTCTGTTGGGATTTACTGGGACTATTTAGAGAGTCAGGTTTAAGTGCATAAACACACTTCTTGTTTCAGATCTCAGTTTGACTAATTAATAAATTGCTTTATTTTTAATAGGTTTTTACAAGTTCCATTTAGGGTGAGGTTTATGTTCTATATAACCTGTTTTAAATGAAGTACTGTGAACTTTCAACTATCTATGACTTAGTCTTATACATGGTATCAGGAGATCGAAACAATCTAAAATAATTGGTCATTAGCATCCTTTTATCTCTTTTCATAAATTTCCTGGAACAAATAAATTGAGTTTCAAGGATATCAGGCAATTCTTGTCACTTTTACTTTCCAGAGCACTGGGCATAGCAAAACAGCAATCATAAAGGAGGATAACAGGACAAACCACAAGTGAGAAATCTCCAATGCAATGCAAAATATAATTTCATACAGAATAAAAACCTCTACAAAAGGGGACGTAGATGCATTTGATTTTTTTTACATAAAATTTTATAAAAGGTTGGCATTTTGCTTGGGTTTGATTTTTTATAAAAGTTCATTTTCCAGAGCTAAAAACTGAACTTTTAGCTTTTCCACCATTTGCTGAAAGATTTTTAGCTTAAGAGGGGTTAAATTTAACATCCCTTGAACTGCCAGAGATCATGACTAATGCTGCTGAAATTAATGCATTTCCTCTACTTTCAGATGCTAGATGACAATCTTGGCAAATATCCTACACAATATTCACTAAGGGGTAGCAAAATTCTCTCTACAAAATACATGATTCTCTACTAAATTGTAAAATGAAAGTGTCTTCAGAACTCTGAGGATTTATTGGCCTATGAGCTGTGGTTAACTAGGCCCATACATCTAATGACTGTCTTACCCCATGACTCTCAAAGAGGTCTTATTCTGGAGTGTGTGGGGAATGGATTTATCCCAATAAAATAACCAGTATGCATGTAGAAAGACTTACTCCAATGTAGGAAGACTGAACTGTTTGATTAGGTTAACTAGACAAGTGGAAAGGAAAAATAATCTTCAGTAGGTGTTCAGTAAAAGTGAATAAAGACATAGATAATTTTGTGAACTAATCTCCTCATGTCAGGATCTGGTTTCATCTCTACCAGAAGGTATTTGCATAAAATCAAGAAGAGAAGAAATTTCTAAACTCTGCAATGTGAGATGTGGTAGAGAATTCCCACTTGAACAATACCATTGTCTAAATTGTCAGTTTATAGAGCACTTGGTAAAGATTGAGCACGTGATCACTAATTTTCTCCAATAGTAAGTAAAAACATTATGTATCTAGAATTTGCTGACTTCCTGAATGATTTACATGGTTTCTTAAGAATCATGTCTAATTACTATACATCAGTTGACCTCACTGGGTCATTCTATTTCAGAGCCTTGCCTTGAATTAATAGCAGTTCAGGTACAATTAATGGAAATTGCAGCCCCACCCCACCCCCCCCAACACCAGGAGGAAAGATTTTTTTCCTTACTATCAAATCAAATTCTTGATTTGATTTACTTGATGTTTTTGAGAGATGCAAAGTCCCTGCAACTCCACTGACTCAGAAGAACTACTAGATTAATTGCATTCAGTCACAAGAACACTAACGCCCTGATCTGATGCTTGCACAAGGAGGGTCATGTGTCTTATATGATTCAGTAAAACATGAGTAGCATCAGCTGGTGTCCAGAAGCCAACTTCTTCACATGTGATTATAATTAGGAGCAATGACTGCAGTGAATTCACAAATAACTTCTCAGTTTCAGGAAAAGCAGAATAAGATGATAAATTTGATTAATAAATTGTGTCATTTACTGCATGGTTCCATTACTCGGTCTCCAAAGACTATTTTATAATTGAGAGTCATCTGACAGCTACAATCTGCATCACAATGTTGTTTTCACACATGAGACAACACTGATTACTAGAACACATCCAACACATTTTAACAAGAACAAACAGTGCAGCTCCAGACATTCGACCCCTTTATACCATGCACGCTTTTGCCTTTGCCTCACTCAGATAAACATGATTCCTTCACACAAATCTTAATAACTTCTTCCTACACTTTTAAACATTATTTTTATTTAGCACTGCACCTTCAACAATATGTGAGCCTATTATATTGATGTGAGCAGCTATCTTCATTGGAATGAGAATCAGGGACTTGTAAATCAATGGCATTAGGCAGCTGACATGACACGGACCTGGGGGCCGATTTCTCACTTTACACTGCTGATTGAGTAGATCATGGAATCATCACAGAGCAGATCAATGCTTTCCCACCAGAGGACAGCTGCTTTCACTGAATTACCACACTAGCACAGAATTGTAACACATAAGTTATTTTGCAAATGGCCCTAGCGTGTGGTTCAGGAAATGGCTCTTCTACTAAAGCAGCAAAGTCACAGTGTTTCTTCATAAAATCCAGCTTGTTAATAAGTTATGATTTCTTATAGTTATAATTGCAATTATCATTTGTGTGATTAATTCAAAGCCATGTAATTGAACCATGCAATCCAACCAGTGATAGGAAACGAGGTGAAATCTCTTGTCCTGTGTTGAGCAAACAGTTTAAAGGAGAGCAAAAGTCCTTTTCTTCCCCAAAGCTATAGAGAAGTGCACAGAGAACTGTAATTTTCCTGCTGATCAGCAAATACTGACAAGCATTTCCCTTTGGTCATGTGACCACCATAAGAAAAAAAAATAAAAGAAAAGAAAATAGCTTTGTTCACACTTTTGTAGTAGTTCTTGTTCTCTATTCTTGGAACAAGTTCTCAGTATGTGATAAAAATTATCAAATCATCTTGATCACATTGAAATACAGTTACCTCTTTAACCCATCACATGCTTATCCATGATGTCATTATCACTGAGGGACGAAGGAACATGGCACACAGAAATGGAACCTGACACACAGAGATGGATTACTCAGTTACCAGGTTCCCTGTCATTGAAGACAACCACATCAGATAGACTTTTAAGTAAATTTATAAAACTCCACTATACAAAATCTTAAACAAAAAAAAAAAAATTGTTTGAGTTCTAGACTCCTTTAGGAAGGCCATTCCAAGACCTATCAACTGCTCTGATTTTTGAAGCATACGGTGAGACTGTGAGATCACCTTTGGTACCGAAGCAAGCCAGAATATGGAATTTGTGTCCAACAGGAAACCAACACAGTAAGTCCAAGTACCACAGACATAAATTGAGGAAAGAGGATTCAGACATCAGTTTTGGAAATGTCAAAACAAACAAACAAAAAGGTTGTTTCTGTTTATCAAAATGGAAGACTTCAAAGTTCTATGAGGCAAAACTGGAACAATCAGCTAAAAAGGGGATGTTTTCAAGCTGAAATGTGGCAAAAAACCAGGAAAGTAATGTTCAAGTCAATATTCCCCTGCATTATGAGCATTAACAAAAACCTAATTAAGATTTTTGCTAAAGACTAGAAGACATCAACAATTTTTGTGAATGTAGAGATACAGAAAAGGACATCTCTTCAATAAGGGCAGGACTCACTTGACAAGATGTGGATAACATCCACATTGGAGATGCCTGGGAAGACCTCAGATTCTGACATTGTTAAGACAGTATATTCACTAAAGGCTTTCCAAGAGCTACTTCTCTCCACTAAACATAAAGCAAGCTGAGGGCTGGCTGAGCTATAGATGTCTGTAGTAAAATAAAATTAACCCCATACTGATGTTTCAGTGATGCAATTATTAAATGTTGTGAGTGCATGTGGATAAATATTTCAAGTTGTTGAAATATTTAAATGACAATTTAAATATTGAAATGGAAATCTCATTACTATATTCACAGTATGATGCTTTGTCTTTGACTGTTATTTTAATTTTGTTTTTTCATAGGGTCTTAAAGAATCCTTAAAATAGAGATGATTGGCTGCTGGATTTTAACTCCCAAATACTAAGATCTTCTGGCAGTATATAGATAATTCCATTGTATCATACTGCCAACATTATTACATCATGCATCTGGAAGAACATCCACATACTTATGTGTATGAATTTGATTAATCCCATTCAATTTCTCACTTGTAGAGAACTTAGAACACGTCAGGATTTGTGAGATCAGAGGCCCTGACTTCTGCCAGCTGAACACTGAAAAACCTCACTGCACTGGTTCATTGTTCCTGGGCCCAGCAGCATTCACTGTTTTTTTTGTAGGCTCACCATCCCCACTGGAGAGTTGGGGAAACGGTGCCCTTTTTCCACCCATTTTGAGGAAAAGTATGGTTATTAAGTTAACAGCCACCTGAAGGCTGAGCTGAATGCCAGCTTGCTGTGAAGTGGCTGAGAAAGAGGATTACTGCCACTTACTGAGGTCAAGCAGAAACGCAGAACAAAGAGTTGTGGTTAAATAACATCTTAAACTTCTGCAGTTAAGTAAACTAAAATCAATGCCTTAGACAACATAGAATTTTTATTTGATAGCATGACTTTGATGCTTTGTCCTTACACAGGGAGTACTGTGCAAGTGATGGTGCGTATTAATAAGAGTATGCAAGTTTTAATACACAAATAAGGGGATTAATTTAAAAAAAAGCAAAGATAACAGCAAAATAAAAACATTCTATACTGAAGTGGTTAAAAATATGTTGAGAAAGTATTTAAAAACTGCTCTGTACCCTGATGGCTTGGAAAAGGTAAACAAGACATTAAAAATGCAAATTAAGGAAAAAGATGTTATTTATCCAAGTAGAACTAGTCTTGGAGGAGAAAAAGAGACAGTGAAGGGACTGGGTTATAGTAATACCTTTCTAACATCTCTTTTTTTTATACGGATGTGTCATTTCACTATTTCATGGGAGACTGCACTGGGACTGTATGTGTATTCAGATGAAAGGAGAAGATGTGATTGAGAAAAGCAAAGGAATTCCCTTTTTTGGCAAGCTTTCCTCCTGAGCACAGCACTGCCTTCAGAGACCTGTGCCTCCAAACCTATGCTTACTTATAAAGCTTGCTGTAAATGGAGAGGAAAAAGACACCACCCCCTCAAAGCAAATGAACATCAAAAAATCCTGCTAAAGAATCCTGCTTGAAAATCCTGTTGCTGACTGAAACTAAGGGAGCTATTTCATGCTGTATTACCACAATGATTAATTTTATTTTGAGACTTATAAAAGGACTAATTGTTCTAATAAAAATTAAAAGGCGTTTGCCTACTAAAAAGATCATCTTACAAGCTGATATTTAGTGTTTTCAAGTGACTAATTTAATGGCAGCCACCTTAAAAGGGCCTGATTTGTCAAGCTGTCTCATCACTGCTGCAGCTTGGGCTACAGCTGCTCAGATGAGAATTGCTCCTTCCTGTGAAACCAAAAGATCTTGTCTGCCAAATTGAAGAGGGACAGCTTATTTCAAAACTATGTCTAGCAGTTACAGTATTAATTTGAATGAACAGTTCCTCTTTCCTGGAGCCGTTTTACTGCTGTCTTTCCAATGTTTGTTTTGCCCTGCCATTTGCACTGCTGTATAATTACTCCAAGTGACCTCAGCTAATGGTGATTTGCTGTTTACTGTCCCGCTCAGTCTGACCCAGCACCCACTGAAGTCAGAACTCCAATGTGCTTCAGCTGCAGGAGCTGGATGTCAGTCCACACACTGCAATACAGAGACTGACTAAGCCCAAGTGCACGTAAACAGCTGTACACGAATCCTTTCTAGTCCTCTCCTCCTCTTAAGACAAGGGGTTTTATGCTACAGGGCAGCCCAAACTGAAGAATGAGTTGTCAGTGCAGTGCTCCTCATGACAAAAGCACTGAACTGTTCCCTCCCATGTATTTGTATTTTTTAAAACACCTGGACATCTTCAGTTAAATTTTTCCCAGGCAGCTTCTCTCAGGAGAGGGGCAGCCTCTGTCTTTTGGAAGATCTTTACTTTTAGCTGCTTAGAAGGGTGTGAGTCATGCAAGAAACATCCAGATCCTTGAGCAAAGGAACCTTGATCCCCCTGTGCAGATTAAGACAACTAGATCCTGTCTGGGGCAATTCACATGCTCTCAGCAGCAGAGGAAAACAAGCACATTCAGTCAGATGACAGGATTACATCAGATTCCATCTGCTGTGCAAAGGTGTTTTATCCAAGTAAGTAGAAGATCCCAAGATGCAGAATACACTAAAGCCTGACATCCCAGCCTTGCATTCTTATCTCTTTAAAATGCCTTATGGCTAATATCATCTTTTATTCAGCACTATCACCTCTTCAATTTTTCATTTCAATCTCAAAGCTAACGTCTTGACTGAGGTTCCTTTTACTGATTAATATACAACAGTAAAATCCATTTTAGGGGCAACTGACACTGCTTTGGGGATTGTACATGACGGTAAAAGCATGTCAGTGCCTGTTCTGAAGCTATGACTTCACCCCCTGTGTATTACAGCTGGCAAACATGCAGACAAGCACTGGCTGGGATCACAATGCCCCTGAGGGCACCATCCCCATGCCTGCCCCCCTGCTGGGAGTGGGGTCACACCCAGCTGGCCCCCACCAACCTGTGCTGGGACATGATGGGAGAGGGTTTGGCATTCTAGGTTTGGCAATGTGCTCATAATGCTCCTGTGAGCTCGGGACACAGTTGGCTGGAAGTGTCAGGTAAAAGTCCCACATCTCCTTTGAAGCTTGCTTTTTATGTCGGATGAACCTGGGCAGTAGAAAGGGACAATTCTGTATTTTCCCACAGTTCTGAGGCATCAGGGCCAAGCCGTGGGGAAGAAGGGAAAGAGTGAGGTGGGGAGGTATCCAAATGTGCCACTTGAGTACGTAATTTTTTATGAGTGAGATGTGGCAGGGATGTTGAGGGTTAACTCTGTGTTATCTCCCAGCTCCCTTCTATAGCTGGCAGGAGAGAGGGCTGAGACCTGTCCCCTGTTTCAGCCCCTGTTTTTCTGTGACTGTGGTACTGTCTTCAGGGGGCTGATCTCATTATGGGGGGCTGCTTTTCATGGAGTTCTAATATAAAGCATATCATGGTGTTACCAAGTCCTTGTATGAGTTGCACATTTATCTAGCACATTTTCAGAGCTTTTAAGGAAAGAGAAACCTTTCTATTTTGTTCTTCTAGGCTTTTAATGCAAATACATATGGCTTTTCTTTTTTTCTTTTCCCTGCCTGTTATGATTAGGAAAATCCATTTTCAGCACTTCTATTTTTTACAAGGCTATCTTATGAGGTGCAATACAGAAGGAAAACCTGAAGGTTGCTTTACTGGTCAGTACTCAGGTAAGCCTAGAATACCCACACTGACTCATGAGATTTAAAGTACACTTTGAGAACTTGGAGAATTTCTTTCTACTTTCTCAGCATTTTAGCTTAACAGAACTCACTTGCCTGAAATTTTCAGTAACAAAAACTATGTGAATTTTACTCTTTAATATTTAACAAAGTTTAGGCTAATGTAATACATTGCATACAGGTGATTTTAAACTGGCCACCAGCTATTGTTATACAACAGCTTTGGGAAATGTGGCTCAGCTGTGACAAAAGAAGTTTGAAATGTCATAGCAGAGCAGGAACTGAAAGTGGAACATGAGTTAAATCAATCTACTGTCCCATTCTTCTCTTCTTCTTTCTGTCAGTGCACAAATAAAACAGAACCAAAGCAAGCAGCTAGGTACCTCAGATATTAAGACTTCTAGGACACTAGTGTAGACAAAGCAGACTAAGATATGGTCACTTCAGGCTTGGTGTAATTGCCAAGCAAACTGCAGTGGCTATCAGGATTATCTTTCTCCAGGCAAGAATAGTGCAACATGCATGGCACAGCTCTGCTCCAGTGCTTTGGGTATCTTTATCCCCACAGACGCCACACCAAATCAGAAGAAAAATCAGAAAGTTATTAATTTGGGTCAACTAAGTAAAGGAGTGACATAAGAGAATCTGGTTTTGTGTGTTTGCCACTGAAGTCTTTATAAGTGACATTTCCTGGATTGCTGACTTCGTTTCTGGCTGCATCACCAGGAGGCACATGTCTGTACCCACGTGAGAAGACAACCTCCAGGAAATTGGGTGAAAATGCTCTCTCCTCTAATGAACTGTAACCACACACTTCTGTAGCCTTCACTTAAGCAGTTTAACTGCAGTGAACAGTAATTGCTGTGTCTCACGGAGTAACTCTGAGAGAGGCAGGTCCCTGAAGTTTTTGAAAGAGAACCTCACTGGAAAAGGGAAGTGTCTTGGGCAGCACTCTCTGGAAGAGCTGTCTCTGGGGGTTGTTTGGAGACAGCTTGTGGCTAATATCTTGCCCCAGAAACAGAGCAATATCTCCATCATATTTAGGGAAGTGGACAGGATTGAAGTTCTTGAGCCTGCCTTCCCTCAGCTCTCAGAGAGACTATCAGATCTCCAGCCTTTAGTCCATGGCAACAGAGAAAATCATCTGATGCTGCATGAGCAAAATCATAGAGAAGTTGAA
This sequence comes from Nicator chloris, assembly GCA_013400495.1. Classification (NCBI taxonomy): domain Eukaryota; kingdom Metazoa; phylum Chordata; class Aves; order Passeriformes; family Pycnonotidae; genus Nicator; species Nicator chloris. The sequence goes on along the minus strand of WAAE01042130.1, from coordinate 4,003 downwards.
TGAAAAGATCTGTCATTCTCTCAATAGCCAAGGCTGGCTCATATATGTAAATTTTACACATCCCCTGGTAATCCCCAACATCCTTGCTCAGCAGTTCCTGCCTGATTCAAGCAGAGAGCAGCTGCTGGGGAGGGTGATTTTGCTTCTGGTTGGTAGGAGATTTCAGATGCTCCCAGTGTTGGACTTCCAAGCAGACATGAGTTTTTCACACTCGGAACAGTCTGGTGATGGTTTCATGGATGTTCAGTGGAACTTAGTTCTAAAATCACACTTTTTTTTTTTTTACCTAGGTGAGGTTTAATCTATTTATTTCTACTAACACTGAAAGATAAATGCTTTTGTGACTCTACTTCTGTTTCCAATCTGTAAATGGATTATTTTTTATGATAGTTTGTCAAGTCAGACACAGAAATAAACCTGACTTTCTAAGCCCATGTGCATATATAAAATTGGACATCAACACTTGGACTATTTAAAAATAAGTTCTTCTAATTTGATATTCAAAGATATGAAGAATTTTAAATTCCATTAATTGGACATAGTAGGAATCAGGTTCAGTTTGTACATGCAAAGCTGAGATGAAGAAAAAAAAGCGCTTTCTTTTGCAATTATAAGTGAAATATATAAATAAACTAATATTGAGACTGATATTTTTGGATATCAGAAGCTCAGGGTCATATACAATTTGTGTTTTAAGCCAAGTGTGGTTTCAGGTGAGACTGTTATTATTTCAATTAACAGATCTTCTGTTATGAGGAATATATTTTGGATTATGTCCTGCCATTCAAATAATTTGTTTCAATAATAAAAAAGTAATAGTAATAATAAGAATAATATTAATAATAATAATAAAAGTCATAAACTGTAACTACTTTAAACAATTTCTTGAGCCAGAATGAATCTGACTGAATCTGATGTCAAAAGCAAGTAAATATTTTTATTCTTTTTCATACAGGTGAAATCTGAGATCCAGAGGTAAAGCTACATGATACAAGAAAAAGACAAGCTAGAACTGGGATTTTAAGCTTCTTATACTATTATCTCATACTTCTGTAAAGACTTGATGACTTTGCCTTGCTGGATTTTCATTAAAATATGTGTTTAAATAACAACTTGAATACGTCATTAAAAAAGTTAAATGTTGTCCACATCATCTTTCAATTAATATTTATATTTAGCTAAGCATAGCATAGAATAATGACACTGAACTGAAATTATGGCTCTGTAGTTTGTTTGTTTATGGCACACCACCTGTTCCCATGGAAACAACCACACTGTATCTATGGTAACAGGCACAGTGGTGTAAACTGTGAAACCAAAAAGAGGAAGTTAGTAAGCTCAAGTTACTAATTCTAAGAAGAACTTGTCAAAATGGAATACTTCCTGTAAAGAAAATCTGTTATAATCCACTGGGTGATTGTCAGAAATCCTTGTTTCAGTCTCGGATCGGCTGGAGGATCCCAGATACTCAAACCTGCAGCTCTGCTGGTGCTGTGAACACAGTCTGTATGGGGTAGGCACGTTCTCTTACCTCAGGGGTTGCATTTAATTCAATTCATTGACAGAATTCATGCTCATCAGGCCACAAAAATATCCTGCAAAGGGTTGGGGTTTTCCTACATTATACTAAAAGTACACAAAATTACTGAGTGGGGTTTTTTTCTGTATTTTACTTGCTCACCAGAATTCTTTATGCCATTTAAAAAACAAACAGAGCTTTGCCACAGTAGAAGATACCCACATAATCCTATGCTAATATTTTCCAAAGTTGTTCCGAGTCACCATCTGGAGATATTGATCTCTCTCCATTAACGACAGGGAGGACTTAAGTTTGTAGGCTTTGGTAAACTGAATTTCACAATAGTTAAATGCTCAAAATAGCCTTTTTAAATACCATCCTTCAAACATCCAAAACAAGAACACCATTTGTACACAAATTGTGTGTATTTCTTCTTAAATTAAAAACCAGAACATGCCTTCATTAAAAATACTTCATGAATTGTTGGAGTTCAAAAATTCAAGGCTTTTTTTTTCATGAATTTTGCTATAGATGCACCCTGATTATGAGCTCTTACTGGAAAACTGATCACAGAAGGAAGTTAAACAGGTCTAAAGTTTATGTGTAAATAAATATACATATAGATTTGGGAGTATATTTGGTCACAACTGACAAAAATAAATGCATTAGAAAAAATCACTCATTTAGTGTTTGCCACTCTGTCAGAGATCATTACTCAAAGTTTGTATCATCTCCTGTAGCACTGGCTCTGGTCCAGGAGGTGAAAATGCCCTACATGAACTTTGATCAATCAAGGATATGATCCTGTGTTTTCAGATTTCCTGCCTAAATCCTTCTTCAGCAAGCATTTTTCCCAACCTTAATGCTAGCAGTGAATCTGGAAACAACTTGCAGGACATAAGGGTGTAGGTGCAAAAGCTCTGTCTCTGAATTCACCTTTGTTAAATGCAGAATCCTTCCAAAGGAGCAGAAGGTTTTTAACAGGAAACTCCAAGGAGAAGCTTGCATTTATCTGTGTAGCTCTATAAACTTTATGGACTCTTGCCCTTTCTTACCAGATGAGATTGTGCCTCAGTGGACATTTGACCCATCCGCACTTGCTGTGAGGACAAACTTGGATTTTAACTGGGTGGAGCACACGTGGCCGTCCATAAAGCAATTACTCAGAAGACTTACACAGCAGTTGCATAATTCCTTTCCTATATCATAAAGCAAGTGACATGCAAGAGAAAGCAAAATTGTGCTTAACTTAAACATTGTGGTCAGGAGGGAGCAGATTATACCACAATTTTCTGTTCCACTGTGCCATTATACCACTGTGAAATTATGGAATTCAAAATCCTCATGCTGGCAGAAACCTGGGGTAATGAAGTAAACACTCATGACCAGATGTTAATATTTCTGTTAATGATTTTGCAAAATGTATTGCAAAATCTGAAATCCTTAGAACTACTATCTCTTTTTTTTCCATCAAAGCTAAGATTCCCAAGAAACCCAGTGGCAAAATGTTTTAATCAAAATAGTTAAGATTTCAGTGAAAAACATATTGTCATGCAATTTTGCAATTAAAAATTGAGCTTTTCAACGATATGCAGAAATTTACTTTTGATTGTGTTTTGCTTTTTTTAACTAAAAAGATTATGGCAGCTGTGCTACCTTGAACAATTCAGATTAGGTCTTAAATTAGCACTGAAATGTATTTTTACAGCACTTAAGCACTGGTATCAGAATAGCAATACAAATTACTGCAACCTCTTGGAAGTTTCCTACAAACACATTGGAGCCATGTATTACATTCCATTTTCACAATATCTTCATTAATGATCTAAAACAACATATCAGTTAAGATTGAAGGTCATATTATATTGAGACATATTTCCAAAATTCCAGAAGTAGTGTAAAAGCAAAAAATGTTCCAAAACACAATTTCAAATAAGAGGGGTATATCCAGATGACAGCAAGGCCAGAATTACTTGGGACTCGCAATGAAAAAATAAATCATAAAAACTTTTCACTTTAAGGTGCCAGTTCTCAAACTTCACTGGTTTGTGTACTGCATTATGAGAGCCTATCCTCTTCTACATAAATTTGGGTCCATGAGAGCTGGCTGATTTCATCCTATGGATATTTGGGTGATTGCTACATCAGTGGCTGAAAGCCCCCAGGGAAAGCACGTCTTGTCTCCATTCCTGGGCATCACACTAAATCTGGTTTACCATCTCTACCCCATCTCCTTGACTCATCCCACATGTCACATCTAATCAGATCGTTTATGAAGCAACGCTACTTTCTGCCTCCATAAATATTTGGTGAATAGTTTGGACAAGTGATACTCAGCTGATGATTTGTTTACAAACTAATCATTCCAGCTATTCATCACTCAGTCTTTGTTATTCACAGTTGTTCACCCAGGTCACAGAGTCTTAAAGATCTCTGAAAAATTGTCATAATTGTTTTTGAAGGAAGAGGACAGTTTGTTTATTT
>WAAE01042033.1:0-10364 GCA_013400495.1 Nicator chloris | reverse complement strand
AATTTATAAGTGATAATTATGCAGCCATAAAATTTTTTATGGGTTTAAATTATTTAAGCTATTGTAAGATATTCAGTGGAAGCAGCTTTCCCTCCTTAATAGTAAATTAATAGAGAATTAATAATAACTAGGACTGGAGAGGCAGTAATGTCAGCCACAATGTTATTCAATAAAGGTGTTCAAGTGGGAAAATGTAGGATTTTGTAACAAGATACTGGATCTGATACAGAGTTGACCTAGGACCTTGTATTTGGTCTTGAAATGAGTGTCACGAGAGAAATGTTAAAATGTTCAAGGAAATCTGAATCATGGTTTTAAAATGGATGGTCATTTCTGAGCTTCTCAAAGACTTTGGGTCAGCTGATGACAAACTGAGATGGAATTTGGTTTTGATGGAGACAGCATAGAAAATGGATCATATTTATAGGCTAAAAATTCCATTGTAGCTGTTCTCAAGCTTGAATCCTGTGGCATTATGCTTCATATAAACACACAAATTGGAGTGATGAGGAGAACTCCATTTATTTGGAAATGTATTGTATGTTGCTCTGTTAGTATGGTCAAACTATCAGGCCAAGGCCCACCTGCAGTTTGTCAGAATCAGTGGTTTGGAGGGGGGTGGTAGGAAACTACTGCCAAGATATCATCTCAAATATGTCAGCTGAACTTTTCTTCCTGTTGGCTCACAGCCCTAGGCTTAAACCGGGTTTACCTATACAGCCTGCAGAGTTGCCCCCAACCCTGGCAAGGGCCTCATGAAAGACCAAAAAACACTCCTTGCTCTCAGTCCTTCAGCACCACAATTTGCAACACCACCTGTTGCTCTGCACACACTTGAATGGGAAGTCCCAGGCTCAACAGAATGAACACTGACCACGCTGAAACTAATCACAACACTGGTTTTTAGGAAGGCAGTATTTCTCTGGGGAGGCCTCTTGCTTAATGTCAGAAACGGCAGAATCTCAGCAAGAGGAAAATAAAATTTCTTTAATTGAGGCACCACAGAGAAATAGGAAGTTGTGCCAGAATTGTTTCCATACCAGCCCTGAAGACGTGATACGTAGAGACAGGTAAGCAGCAGCCCTCAGATTAAGTGCATTTACAAATGCCATGTGAGGGTGACTCAGTTATGGTTGCTGAGAACATTAATGATCTATTTAATGCAGTATCTCTGATGGGTTAATAATTGAAACTCTCGGCTGCTACTGCAAGGACATGGGGTTCAGCCGTTTATTCATATCAGAATTTTGGCTGCTAACTGGTCTTAACCAGTGGCGTAGATTAACTGTGCAGTGGGATCTCTTCTGTTACAAGGGCAATAGTTACACATTCCAGGAAAAAGAGAAAGGACAAGTCAGTGAAACAAGATGGGATAGGCCCATAAAATTTTGTTTCTAGTAAACAACAAAAAGTAACACTTTCAAATTTACATCTGAGATTAAGAAAGATGCAGTTTGGTTGGTCAGTATGGATTAATGGATATGCCTGGAGCAGAGAAGTAGCATAAACAGTGGGACTTTATAATGAATTTCCCTAATAGGGTAAACATGAAGGAAAATTAATTGGTGCTAACATAAGAGGTCATTTGTGTCCAGCCCTATGAAGATGATGAGTTTTTTCTATCCAAGAAGTTACTTCATGCAAGAGGGAAGCTTACAGACCACGGGTAAAAATATCTTGATCTTTGACCTTTTTTGTTGGAGGTTATGTAACTTTTCCCAGATAATTATTTTTCTGCATTGATGAAAACCTATTGAGCTGTTATTTAATGCTTAGCTACTGCACTGTGCTTTTGAAAAGGAGGTCACAAAAGGGTTTTCTGTGTCTCTCGCTGTCATAAAATGGTGTACAACTTTTTGTCCTGAGTCTGTTCTCCCTTTCTCAACTGAAGTTTTTAGTCCTTTGAACTAAAGAAGTTGCTTTCCTCTGAATCATGGAAAAATACACTTGCCTGTGGCAAATCAGTGATAAAAATATACAGGTAGAACTAAGCTAATTAAACACAACTGTTCAGTCTCATTTTAGATGCTTTGTCTGAGACATCTCCACTGTGGTGGAAGAGTAAATTCAACCAAATACAGTTAATTTTCCGGGTTTGCTTTGTCCAAGAATGTTTTGTTGTGCCTTCCACTTAAAAGCCAGAAAGTCCTGTGAGAAAGAAACTATTGATGCTTCCTACTCATTTTCTAAAGGCAGAAATCATCCTGAATTATGTGAATGCATTTATCTGCTTCTACCTACATTTCAGAGCCGAAGTGCTGGCCTTCTGCTCTGTGCAGAAGCAGTGAAAAAGTGCAGAGCAGAAGAAAAAGGAACCATGCCTCTGATCTCAGAGTCATGTGCACTTGATCTGATGGTTTTGGTGTGCAGGATTTGCACCTGTGTTTATGCAAACCTTAGTTAATAGTAAAGCATTGAATAACAGTAAATACACACCACTAGCCAAAAAATAACAACTCCTGCCTGGGAGTGGTGGGCTTGTCATACTGTGTGGTCGGCACATTGTCTATGGGACACTGGTTTTAGGTCGTTGTTTACGCCCAGGCTGCCTACCCAGTATACATTTATCTAAGAACAGAACATTTATTTAAGAAATTTTGCTGTCAGTTTTCCCAGTAATTTCAAGAGTAGTAAGACATCTAAATAAAATCCTGTGATTCTGAAAGTTTGTCTGCAATTCATGGAATCACTTTTAGCTTCACTGAACTCTCTTTTCATAATTACATTTAAACATTTAATCCCTTTTGCTGTTCATTTCTCTTACATCTTAACTGTAGCAGGTGATTGGTATTGTAGCAGGTGTTTGTCTTCTCTTGGCTTATTTGAGTTTTGCTATAGAAAAGGACCCAAAAAGCATGAAAAAGGCGTATTTTAGGCACTGAAAAAATCTGGAATCAGGAAGCTGGGAGGGTCAAATGAGTCAGTGGGAAGAAATTACAACCACTCCTACCTCTCATAATTTTGACTGTATTATTCCTACAGATTTGAATTCTCTAAAACAGCTAATTTGAATTTTTAATACAGTCTTCAAGGTAAATAATACCATTGTATGTATTATGCAAAAACTCCTGCACTTTTATTTGGGGTGTTTGTTTTGCTATTCCTAAAACCTGAGTTCAAGCATTGGAAGTATCCTCCTGTCTCTAAGATTATTTTGCACTTCAGCTTGATTTCTGTCAATCTTACTCTCTTAACAAGGGATTCTTCTGTTGCTCCAAATTCTTTGACTTCCCCTGAGATAGTGAAGAAAATTGTGGATAGGATTTCTGTAAGCAGCATCTAGATATGATTCCACTGATACTCATGAGGAAAGTGATCTCCATTCTGTGGGGAAGTGCCTGCTCCAAACAGGAAGCCCTGTCTCAGAGTAACCCATGCTGTTTAGGTGGAATGCCCTGGAAGATAAGGATTCAGCTTGGATCCCACCCACTTGCACAACACTGTCCCAGAGAAGTGTGAATGCTAAGAGGGTGCAAAAGTGAGCAGAGATAAACTGCAGAGAAATGAGAATATTACAAACAGAGGGCGGGTGGTTGGAACAGCACCATCATGTGTACAAAAGTCCAAGAGGGAAAACAACTACATGACAATTGCAAACTTTAAAGAAAGCAGAGAGTCTAGTCTAAGGACTACTCGATGTAACTAAGTCACCAGTGTAAGGATGTGGCTGGAGCTGGTGGCAGAGAGCAGAGCAGCAGCAAGGAGATGGCCTGGGGTGCTCCAGGCAGTGGCTCTTCTTCCCCACTGGTGCTTTCCTCATCAGCAAAGAATGTTTAAGTGCCTTATTGGGGTGGCAAGAATATCTGAATCCTCTTGTGTGTATGTGAACTGAAAAACATCTGTTTCATATTTTTTATTTGTGCTTGTCTTGTCACACTGTGCAGGGTCTTTTCATATGACTGAGGGAGCTCAACTGGACTCACTCAGAAGATAGTTACTTAAAAGGTGAATTTAAAATTGAATAAAGTGGGGGTTTGTGAGTTTGTTCTCCTTTTTTAGACATCATTAATCTTCTGCAAAATTTCCTTGATGTGAATGCACTAAATGTCTGGACTGAGTGATTGCTGAAAACACACTGCTTGCAGCAAGCTGGTGGTGCATGCCTCTAGGGTAGAAATTATGGCAGGTATACTGGATCAGCAAAAATATTTTAGGAATCATTATCTCTGACTATGTTAATAGGCAGATTTCTGTAATCAGTCAAATTAAAATAACTGCCCTTTTTACCTGAAAACTGCTCCATGCAAATAGATGCTTTCCCTCTCTGCTGCCCCCCCAACTCCCCTGTAATGTTTTTCCTCTTTAGTTATTTAGTTCTTCAGATTTGTCGTCTTCTTCTTGTTGTTGTTAGTACTTCATCAATTATTAGCTACGTCCTCCCCAGCTTCATGTATTTAAAATAGCTGCTGTGACTTTAGCAGTCCTTCATTATGTTTTTGAAACCTGGTGATTTGCAGCTAAAAATGATAACTTTTAGTTTCTTTCCATGCTGCTTCTTTTTTTCCATCACTTAATTTGTAACAGTTATCTAATGGTGTTTTTAGGTTATCTGTGACAAACACATTACATTCACAGGCTTGGGAGTTTTCTTATTGTACCAAGAAAGGCTTCATGCTTGGATTCAATGAGTAGGAAGTCATAGGTTAATTCTGATGTGGCTTCTTGGAATTCAGTGTGGCCTATCCATAATGCTGTGTCTAACCTCTTCATTCTTACAGGCCAACGAAGAAGAAAACAAGGTCTTAATGTTGGGTTTAGATTCTGGAAGGTAAAGAGCAACTCAGTGAGAAAGCTTTTAATTTGGATCCATAGTCTGTTCATTTAAATGCTCAGCTCCGGATATTTCAGTTTTAACGGGAATGGCCTGGCCATTCAGAGAAGCTGTGTCCCACTGCTCGGGGCAAGCACAGTGCTGGTTGACACGGTGTGTCCCTAAGCACAGTTCAGTGACTCGGTGTTTTGCCTTCAGGGCATGCTTACACTCCCCAAGCACAACCACTGTAACGTGTGACAGGTACTGCTCAGACATTTCCCTCCCCCATTTTCTCATATAGACACAGCTTTTCTTCCTCAGGGAACAGGGAGATACTGAGTGTTAAAGCTCTGCTTCAATTCTTGAGAGTGAATTTCTACTGGGTGACCAAAGCAAATAACACTGCTTTTCTTCAGGGCTGATGGCATTGTCCAACAGCCTGCTTTATGCGGTGCTTGTTCATGTGGCTGTCACAGGCTAAATGCCATGGTGTTCATTCATTCTAGTGTAGGTAGCATACATTTTTCAAACAATCAACATGGTTTGCATTCTATATTTGTATTACTGGGCTCTCTACATAATCTGTTTCAAAATTCTATTGCATAAGTTTCTTCCTCCTTTCCTGCCATCAATACAAATAATTTTTGGAATCAATAGTAAATTCTCCCCAATCTACAATTCAATATCAGACTGTAGCTCAGCTCCTCCAGATATTTTGGGTAATGAAAAGCACATAAAATGTTGATTTGGGCCTGTTTCATAAAATTTATATGTATATCCGTATACACCTTTAACTTTGCCTCATTCTGAATTAAATATTTATATTGTGTTTGATTCTTAAAGAAACAGATGATGTCTGGGAGACATGATATGGATTTTTTTTTTCCCCTTAGGGTTGTTTTTTTTTTTCCAAAAATAAAAGGTTCTTATTTGCCTTTAAATTTTCTAGTAACTTGTAACTAAATTTTCTAGTAACTATTAAGAACTTGCATCTTCCTTTTTTTGGCTCAGTCACCTATCACAGGTGAGAGCAAGAAAAGTCTTTCTTCTTCTTCAAGTGAATTGCAACAACAAAGTTAGTGCTAGGATCTGCCAGTTCATAGGTATCAGAACTTGATGGAAGTCCTTTTTTCCATATTTTACTCCCAAATGATTTGATCATGCTGTGTAGCATGGTCATACTTGCATTACGTGCACATGTAATACAAGACAGTATTGTTCTAGGAACGGAATTTTTATTTCCTGCAGGTACTGCTCTTGGTGGATTTTGAAAGAAAGCAAGTGCCAAAGACAGCAAAGAAGAAAAGTCGCTTTTCATACAAACCAAGAACTTTTTAGAGAGTCAAGCACATTAGTGGTGACTGCTGTACTTCAGCTTAAGGCCACCACATAAATTATATCGGAAAAATTACCCAGGGAAGGTTATGCACACCTGTTTGTGTCAGTGCTGTGAAATATTATTTTCAGTAGCTTCTGTTTAACTGAATATATTATTCTCTTCTGAAAGTTATTTTAGGGTATTCCCTGAGCCTAGGCAGACTATTAGTTCTTCACTATCTTTGTTTACAACTGTTTGAGGCAAACATGTTACGTTTATCCCTCCCAATAAACCAAAGTCAATGATCCCCATTGAGAGCATCAGTTAAACTTCCAGAAAATTCAGGGGACAGTGATTTGCTTTTCTACATAAATTACCTTTAATGCTGAGGTTACAGACACAACTCCATTGATTGGTTTATTTAAAACAAAGTTGTAATGCATAATGCATACCTGTTCACTTGATTTTATAATTCCGTTGGAAGATTTTCAGCTGAATCCTGTGCATTCAACTGTCTATTTTTAAAATTTGCTAAAATATAAAAGTGCCTGTGACCAAGTTTGAATTAAAATACAAAATTGGTGATAAAAAAGCTGGTAGGTTGTATTACAGTGTAGGCATAAACAAATAAATCTTCCTTGCTATAAATTACTTTAGCTGCATTGACTGCTCCATCTGCTCCAGCATGTCCTGGGAACATTACTATTTTTTTAAATGTATCTATGCTCTTAGAAGGAATGTTAAAATCTGGAGCTGCAAATATACTAGTAAATTTGAAGCAACAAAGATTTATTTTAATCCATAGTGCCAAGATGTTACTGCAAATTATAGAGAACATGTATTTGAGCTGTGCCTCTTTCATTCTTTTGCTTTGTTGGACATTTCTCTTGTATAACATTGATCAAGACGTGCTGTAAGATACCTGCATGCTGAGGTAAGTCCTCCCCCAGCCCTGCAGCCCCTCCCCTCCAGTCACCATCCACCCCACCCCAAAAAACAAAAAAATATTGCAGTGAAAATATTTGGGTGGACAGTCTGGAGTCTGATTTAACACATTACCCTACACCATGGGTTGTGCTGATGAGAAGATGACACTGAAAACTCTGGATTCAGGGTGATATTTCTTTTATTAGGTCAAATACAGCAGTGACTCCTTCAAGAAGACGCAATATTTCTATGAGGCTTTGCACTGTGGAAGAAAAATATGCCACAGATGCTTGGAACATCTCTTAACACACTGCGTTCTGCAGCACAGTTTGTGCTCTCCATGTGTTGCCCACAGCACCTGAGAGCCAGACTCAAAGCTCAAGCCAAAAGAAGAATTTAGTTCAAACTGCTTTCTCTCCTGGCCTTGACTGCATCTGGTTGATGTATATTATTAGTGCTTGGCCACAGAGTGATGTGAAAACCTGCTGATGAGAGCGTATTTGTTATTCTCTGCCTAATTTTGCATAGATGATTTGAATAAATGTGATACTGGAATTCAGGATTCAGATGAGAAGTGATCTAAGGAAAGAAAGTGTGTCTTTTTTCCCAGTGTTGATACAGTGCATACTGCTTCTTTGCCCATCCTTGTTGTTTGTTTTCCCACTAATCTTGTGCTTGAAGGATGTATTTATATTTCCTTTGCTAGGCATGAAGTGAGGGGTATCTGTTCTGACCTTTCTTTTTCGCTGGGAAAATGCCCAACTATGACACATTGCAGTGTTCTCTTCCTGATCTTGCAGCAGGTCTGAAAAACAGAAAACAGTGCTCATGTTTCTGCACTTTGAATTTTAGTGATATCAGTCAAATGCTACAAATGTTTCCCTTTCCAACCGTGGAAATCCTTCTGGAAACTGGGAAAAGTCCATGGAAACTGGGAAAATCTTGAACCTCTTTGCCTTGAGCTGGAATTGCATTTCTCCAGAATTATTTTAAGCCATATTTCTCCTCAGTTTCTAAGTCATTAGAACTCATTATTTGTCATTCATCAACTCACAATTAATTAATAGAATTACATAAGACATACCAGACTGCAGCATGATACAGATCATGAGATAGATGATCATTTCACATGCTATTCCAAACAAATACTCTTCTCCTGTATTGGATGTAGTGATGACATTTTTGTCATAAGTGATGCTCTGTGATTAATCACTAGCCCCTGGTGACAGACAATTATTGCCTTCTGGAGAATCCATGCAAACATCTCCAGGGTATGGGAAATGTTGGCAGATGCTGTTTTTGGCAAGAAGGAATATTGGCAAGGCATAATATGGTAAGAAATAACAAGAAGCTTGTGTATGCCCTATATCTGATAGTGATACCCTCCAAAAATTTGAATATTCCTGATAGAATGCTGCATAACTGTGTTCACACTATATTTTCAAGCCTAATAACTAAATGCATTTAAAAATAAAAAGAATTTTGAACAACTTCATTCTGTGGGGGGAAAAAATCCTGGGTTCTCACTGTTCCCATGAATGAAGTACAAAATAAAGCTTTTTTTGATGTGACGGTAGAGACAAGAGGTGGCATAAAGTTAAGCAGAGTGACCGTGGTGCACATTTTTTATTGGAACTTGTGAAAAGTGCACCGTGGTGCATTTGGCCTGCAATGACTGGCTTGCTTTTGTGTTCTAACTGTTCAGTATGAATTCAGTATGTAGTTGGTTTAAGAAGGATGCTGAATATTTGCGAGGGGGTGAAGGTGGATTGTGAAATAGCTGGTACAGAATATTTTACCTGCACTACCTAATATGGAGTGATGCTTTTGATTCTCCTGTTTTCTTTCTTATCTTTTTGCCAGTTGTCTAGCTATTCTTTCCTTGGTGTGTTTACCTCAGCAAATCCAGACTGGAGTTTCCATTATATTGCCATGTAAGAACCTAATCCAGCACATTTTTTATGTGTGAGTAATACTCATCTGTATTAATGCTCCTGCTGCAAACACTGATGTTACTCACAGGAACAAACCTTGAAAAATCAGACATGGACTTACTCTGGTAAAACTGGAAATGCAGGTAAAAACTCACTGGGATATCAGATTTGCCATTTAATATAAATCGTGAGGTGGTGGTAGGAGTGAGAAATTGAATGAGTGCCTTTTACTATCTGGCATTTCTCAACACTTGTTATGACCATTCCTCTGCCATCCTGAAGATAAATTGTCACTTTCCTTAGACCATTTGAACTGGAAGAGGTTCAATGCATGGCACTAAATGGAAGTGACATCTCCATGATAAGAGCGGTAATGGTATGCTGACTACTCTCCAGAGGAACTCTCTCTTTTGGCTATGCCAAAACACTTTCTAGTCCATAGCCTGGCAGTATTTGGTCTTTTCTGAAATTCTGCTCAGCCAACATCCTTCCACCTGATACAGATGTGATGTGTTCATCTGAAGTAGATGAATAATTTCCCCTTTGTTAAAGTTCAGAAGACTGGAAAGCAAGCTTGTTTAGCTTGCTAGTAATTTGGAAGATTTGCTCTATTTCCTGGTACATGGTATTGCTGGCTCTGAAAAGGTATGCATGAAAGAAGTCCTTGTCAAGGACCCTACTTGACTTGTTCTTGGCAGAGGAGTCAGCCAGTCAGTGATTCCTGGGAAGACACCCCCCACAGTCCCCCAGAAAAGTGGGGGGACAGCTTCCACTCTTAGCACCAGGATCTCAGTCTCTGCAGGGATATGGCTTTCTGTAGACCAGCCTCCGGAGACAATGACACAGCCCCTTTGGCATCTGCTCTAGAGCACAAGAGCCTTTGTCTGGGAGCTTATGGAAGAATGCAGACATCCCTGAGCCAAGAGGTGAGATCACAGTGTATATTTAAAATAACAACAGAAAATGGCCATCTCTAGGGCCGATGGTGTCTTAAATATACACAGTGTTGGAATCATCCTTTGGCTGCAAATGCACAGTGGCTGCTTAATGTCTTAATGCTTGGATACTACTTTATTAATACTGATTTTAGGCAGCTGCTAATTGGTAACATTCACACAGAATAAAGTAGTCATGTTGTGATAGACCACACTGCTTTTTAGAAAGTATTTGCCAGAACTTCTACTGTACTACACTTGATTGTTAGTAAAAACAAAATTTGTATACCCATTTTATTTTTGGAGTTTTATGCAATGGCCCATTGTTGCAATCCACTCTAATCACAGAGGAGAAAAGAGAGCTAACTCTCTGTGAATAAAGCAGAAAGGACTCTGAAGGTTCAAATATTCCCCAAAACATTATTAAAGCAAAATTAGAGGTTAGATGTTGAGACACACAAAAAAATTGGTATCTTTTATTTAATAGTAAGAGAGGC
>WAAE01042013.1:0-12316 GCA_013400495.1 Nicator chloris | reverse complement strand
TTGAGAGTAAGGGGAAACTTACCATGAGAACTTTATCCATGTAGAATTCCCTGCCAGGGCTCCCATCATTGTATTTTGTATCAATGGCAAAACATAAGAAAAGGACATCAACAACCATTTCATAAATGGAAAGGAAGCAGTGAGCAACCAGGAATGCAAAGAGGCAGACAATGATGAGTGGCAGCACCCAGATGGTGTAATCTCGTTGGTAATTCAGCAACATAATGCCAGCCAAACCTGTGCTGCAGACAATCAGGACCTGAAGAAGAAAATGGTAGATAACTCTAATGGCAGAAGCCTTTTGATACTTTTTGTTTGGTTCATTTATTTTAAGGCCATATGCTTCTTGGTCTGCCAGGCTTAGAACTAGAGGTTACAGATGGTAGGTGACAAGATCTTTACCTCCCAGATTCCCCATGTCCCTGAGGATAAATGACAATTCATTTTTCAGCAGGTTCAAGTCAATTGTTATACATCCTTCACCACAAAGTGTATTTTTCAGGGAAAATTACATTTATATTCTGCTGTCATCATTCTAGTGTGATACAACATTGCTGTAAAAGAGAACTTTACCCTGTCAACTATATAAACTCCACAACCAGATGCAATCAACTAACGTGCAGCTGGATTTTTTTATTTGGGATGAAGGAAGAAGTTAGCTACTCGGGGAATGGTATGTTTTTCATTTTGCTAGTGGAAACAACTTCCAAGCTTGTTTAATATCTATTTCCTCTCCATAGAGGAGAAAGTAGATCAGAATTCACAAGGCACTTTATGTAAAAGTCTCTAAACAACTGCACTATGTGTAAGGCCCTAACAGATATTCCACTGGGTACCAGTCTGGTTTTGGCAAAACCAAAAAGACCATTGCTGTTGCCACTTAACTTTTTCAACATTTCTGAATGTATTATTACGAACTGTAACTAAAAACAATCATAAAATAGGTCAGCTTTTACAAAAACATCATGCTGAACTGGTAGAGGAGACGCTGATAGTGTAGCATTCTTTTAGCTGATACTAATTTTTATACGCACTGTTCATTTGAACACTTCTGTCACCTGAACATTTTTCTAATAATTTGAGACATCTTTTCAGGGGATGTTTCCTAACACTTATCAGATTCCTCAGTAAAACTTTGTTAAGTAATTTCAGGCTCTCCCAAGCACCTATATCTCCCTTATGTGTTTATTCCTTCTCACATCTTACTCAATTACTGGATTCGAAGTTCAGCCCACTGTACTATGATTTTACAGAAGTAGAGGAATGCAATAAGGAATACAGATCAGTCCAACCAGTGTCCAGATACTTAGGCACAGGTGACTTAAGTAGATTGGTATTAATTGTTTCAGTAAATTATGGCACTTCAAAGGATAGAAATAATTCACTGGATTATGTTTTTATACAGGGTATCTCCACTAGCTGGAAACCCAAAAGGCTGATTGATCACAGAAATTATTCTAGTCTCCTTTTAATTCTCAGAGTAGAACTAACTTAGTTGCTTAAGCTGGCAGTTCCTCATAGCAGGCTTCTGAACTCCTCCAGTCTGATTTTGTCATAAAAGGTGATTAATAATGTGCCAAATTTTCAACATAAACCTAAAGAGCCCATACTAAACAGAATTTAAAATAAAAGCTTCCTTTCCTTACAATTTTATGTCTTAACCAAAAAATCAAAACCTCAGACTTTCTAATCACTTTTTTCTTGACTCTCTAAAAAAATAATGTAAAAAGTGTTATAAACGTCAGCTATTCCTCTCTAGTCACTTTTACTAAATTTAAGTGGATCATCTGTTTATGCTCCCTATCCTGGATGGTGTCTTCCTGATATGATGCAGCTAGATGCGATAAATGGTACACTAAGAAACAGGATTTTTAAGGCATTTTGAACCGGGGTTCAAGCAATTGCTAAAGAGAGATTGCTTCTACACAGGTCTGTAACAGCTGTATGCAGCAGACATACCTTTCCTAGAAACAGCATAAAATCCCCAACTGTGTTTATGGCAGCCACTCGCAAAGCGTTTTCCACTAGGATAACAAAGGCATCCTTTGCTGAGGTGCAGAAATTGGTGCTGTTGATAGCTGTGGCTGTATACGCATTCTGAGAAAAGGAGATTGAAGATGTATTCATAGATTGATCAGGTATTTCAGATGGAGGGTGGGGAAGGTGAGGGGGAAGATACAGCTTCTGAGTAAGACACATTCATCATATGATTTTAATGAACAAAAATTCCCTTTAGAGCTGTTGAATCGAGCAATATGAACTAGCTGACAGAAGATTATATGAGGTAAAGAATTACTATTCTTCTCCTCTATTGCTCATAATTTATGCATTAGCAAGTTTGTTCAAAAAAACTCATTAAAGAAAATTTGAAATTTCTCTGCAGGAGAAGGTGAACAGTAGCATAGCTACAGAAATTACACAGTTCCAAAAGAAAAAAAAATCTGCAAATATAAAAGAATCTGAGTGTCATACAAGTCAACCAAGATAATTTCTAAATACTTAACTAGACTGCATTCAAGGTTAGGGAGGACAGTTTTCAAAGATTTCACTGGGGCACAAACATTTCTACATTTCCAGAAGTGAAAAAACTTAATAACAGTGAAAGAGATATTATGTACAAGAAATTTATGTATCTGATATTTATGTGATATTTATGGCCTATAAACCCACTTTTACAAGGGGTCTTCCACAAGGATGAATTAGTGTGCTGCACTTCGCAACTCTTTTTCCTCTTTGAAGATGATATGACAATTTGATGTTTTGTCTAGTTTTTACACTGTGAGAATCTTAAATATTACACATAGAAAAGCTTAACTCTCTTTTCATAGCAAAAATATTTTGAAACTCAGATGTAGTTTGACTGGGTAGGCATAAAGGGGAATGTCTCCAACCACTAAACACATTGCTACAACGCTGAGAAACCACGTTCACAAAGATGAATATGGACTATTTTTTAGTTCTTGTTTATATTCCAAAGGTCAGTGTAGTGATTTGCAGTGTAATTTCAGTAACAGAGACGAGACTGAAGTATTATCATACAAGTTCAGCTCCAAACTACAAAATATTATGTGTTGGCATCCGACTGCACTCTGGGAATATATATATGAATATCAGACCTTACATCAAACTTAAATATGGAAAATCTTACCTGATTTAAATATGTCAGGCACTTTTCTAGACACCAAAGGCAGCAAATGCAAGCTTTAAGCATACAGCGAGCACAAGCATTTTCCTAGAAAAACACAGAATATGGAAAAACATAGATATGGAAACAATATTCTCTTGTGTTTCAGTAACTGATATTCAGCCTGCTAACTTAATCAATCTGTATCAGTCCCATGATCCTGTAAAGTCTAAATATTCATAGAACAATAGGATGGTTTGGGTTGGAAGGAGCTCCCAACACCACAGGCAGGGACACCTTCCACTAGACCAGATTGCTCAAAACCTCATCCAACATGACCCAGAACACTTCCAGGGATGGGATATCCACAACTTCTCTGAGTAACCTGTTCTAGTGCCTCACCACCTTCATAATGAAGAATTTCTTCTTACCCCTGATCTATTCCAAAACAAGACTTCCAACCTCCCACACTGACTAAATAAACAGGTAAACATATCAGGCCTTGAGTTTCAGTAAGAAAATGGAATCTACTTCTCTCACCTTTCCTTTGAGTTGTGTGTGAATATACATAAGAATCATTCGTGGTATCTTCACTAGAGTGATAATGAAAGACCCCTTTGCTACTGTTCCTAGGTGGTAACAAACAAGGCGATTAACAGATGCCAGAATAGGAGTAAATGGCAAATTTCTTTTCTCCCTATTGAAAAGAGAAAAAAAAATGAAGTATAATGATCAATATTTAAGTGATATCATCTAGAAGTGCTACAAACTCTCAATAAAATAACGTGCAAAAGGAATATATTACCGTCATACTAGCTTTCAGGATATATTGCTCACTGCACCCTGACAATCTGTGTAACTCACAGATTTGTCTCTAATGCAGGACGACGATAAGGAAGCAGTATGTCATACTGAAGTGTTATAGTGTATGGCTTAAGCATTTTTCTGAAGGACTTTTGCCTATTATAGCAAAACTTTGTAATAAAAGCCACATGCAAGACCACCACACCCTGAATGAGCCTCCTGACTGAGGCCCTGGACTGCAAGTCGATGGAGATAAAATGACTCAATTCTAGGCTGGAGGAAAAGAATACATTCATAGGAGGGTTAAGCCTCACACCTTCCCAGTGGAAACTACAGCCCCAGGGCTACCAGCTGTCAGGCTCGAGCAGACCCTCACACCAAAGGGTGGGGTTGGGAAGGAGGGGTTTTGAGTCTGTGGCGAAAAAGCCTCTGGTGAGAGGCAGTGAATGCCAGTACTCTGCTGGGCAGACCTGCCCAGCTGCAGTCACATCTTCACCCAGGAAAGCTGCATCTACAGGAAATCTACGTGAATGACAGCAGAGGGGGTGTCATGGTCCACCAAAAGATCCCCCCACATGAAGCCCCCAGATCCTGCACCGGAGCACTACAACATGATGCAACAGATCCACAGTGTTGCAAGGGACAGTGTCAAACTTGCCCTCTCTAGGCATTCCCACCTGGCCCAAATGTGTATTAATCCATTGGATTCTATACTTTTTGGGGTGCAGGGGACCCTCACCACCAAGAAGATCAGATGGAGGGAAGCCACAAGATGTCATTGGGTGCCTTGAAAGGATGGTATGTTTTTACCTAACTCATGTCCCTCTCCTTGGCCTCCTCCCTGCTCTTTTTCTACATCTTTCTTTTATCTTTCTTTCCCTTTGCCTCTTTCACTATTAAATAAAATATATCAACTTTTTTTGGCACCAACATCTAACCTCCTTTGGTTTTAATCAAGTTTTGGAGCATATTTTGAACCTTTCTGGGTTCAATCTGTTTTATTCATGGAAACTTAGTTTTGTTTCCTCTTCTGTGTTTAAATTGCTTTGTAACACATACCAGTAGTGTGGTGGTGCATCCCCTTTGCTCCTTCCCACCTTGGGCTGCATTATGAGCTCAGAAATGCTTGTTAGACCCTTGTCTTGACAAAGAGCACCTGGGCTCAGCTCCTTGAACTTATCAGAAACATGGTCTACTCCCAGGAACTTGTCCTGTCTAACTAGCTCCTGTTTTTAAATAAATGGCCTTGTAAACTTACTTTTTGTGCCCAAGTATCAACCTAAATAGAACAAAATTTCTGTTACTGAACTTTCAAAGAAAGCTACAGATCTGAATTATGGATAGGATGGAAAATTACTATGACTAAAGCCAATTCTCTCGCAACCCCCTAAACTCCTGGACCACAGTGGGCTATGATCAGCACTTCCCTCTGAGTGGGATCTCTCCGAGCCACTGAACACTCAGGTTTGTGATACTCAGAGGACCAATATCAAATGCTGCTGACAGAGCCTGGGCTGACACCCCACTCCTCAAGCCTCAACCCTTTGCCTGTTGAGAAAGTGCAGAGGCATCTGACCTGAGCACTTCACTACACCTGAGAGGAATTTTTATGGGTCTATACCTTGTACCTACACATGTGAGTGTGAATGTGCTACGGCAAATGTATTATGAACATTAGATTGGTAAGTAAGTCAGGTCTAAGTTACTGAGTTACTGTTGTGCTCATAGTAAACTCTATAGACTCTTTCGTTAAATTTGTTAAATTACACTATTGACTAAGCGATATTAGGTTTAAGCACTGTGTAACTCTTCAGGCCTAAACTGTTGGCCAAGTTTGGGGCTAAGAGTGGCAAGAGGCCCCATTCTTAAGCTTGTGACTGAGTGAGAGAGTGTCCCTCGTTCCTTTATATTCTTATCCTTTCTCATCCTTAACTTTTTCCATCCCTAGCTTCCACATAAATAATTTTAGGTTTAGTTTTAGATTAATTGATTTAGTCCTATTTTTCCTTTTAAAAGTGTGCTTTGATCATCTACTATGTAGTAGAGTGAATCTTGTCAATGAACTCTGTCACACTTCAACTTCTATACTAACCTGCTTTGCCAGTACCTTGGCTGATGATTCACTCATTGGTGACAGGCAGTCTTACTAGCAGTTGGCTGCATTACTGCTATTCACAACTGGCAATTCCCATAAAGTTGCATCAGATGGTGTGAAACTCAAAACCTTCCAAAACAGTAAGAAACTGTGCTAATACTTTTTTAGTCAGATTACTGATAAACTTGCCTTCTCCTCTCTTGTTCTTTTGGAGATCTTTGTGCAGACTTTGGAGAGGATATTATTAATTGATTAGGTAAACTTTTTGCTAAGAATTTTGTCATTTCTGATTTATCTATTACATCCTCAAGCCACCAAGGGGTGAGCTTTAAAAAAAGTTATTTAATGCAATGTAGCTATAATATTTTTAATTTATCAGATAAATACTCACATTCACGGTTTCAAGCCATTTTTCTTTTCTACCAAGAAACTCACTTACACATCTCTCTCAAAGAATAGCACTAATTAAACATTTAAAGAACGGCTCTTCTTCTTTATTAGAAATAAGAGCATGATAATAAGCATATTAAGAAACATGGGCTAACATTCAAAAAATAAAGGATTTCACCAGCTTGGAAGAGATGAGAACTTCATTCAGAAAAGATAACAAAAGTAGATTTTTCATTCCATGAAACTAATATCTGCATAATGTAATCCTGAGATGTTAATGATTAAAATAGGTTTACCCTGTGTATTTTTTTCCAATTAGCTTTTAGGGGAAGACAAATTTTACTCCCTGTTAGGCACAATCACATAAATTGCTTGAGTCTTATGCCCGGGCAATCCAAACACTTCCTCATTTTCAGGGCAAAGTCTATAATGCAAAACACTTTGAGGCCTGTTATTGACTGAGTTGAAAGGAATCCGTCTGGCTAAGACTAATGAGCAGTGAACACATATAAAGTATTTCTCCATGGATAACCTCATCTCATTTGATTTGGAAAGCTGCTCACATGCAAAATAATAGCTAAGTGCAAATTAATGCCTTTTCCATTTTTGTAAGTCACTTTTCAAATTATGATTGTACCTTAAAATGCAAAAAGAAGATAACAGTAGAGAGAAATTAGTATTTACTAACTTAAAATAAAATCACTGTTAAGGAATTATAGGGTATGGATAAAATAAAAGTCATTTATCCTGAGGTGACAGGAAATACATAAACTTACAGATGAAGCATACACATTGCTAAGCAATCTATTTCAATGCAGAGTTTTTCTCTTTCCTCTGTATTTTCCTCATTCCATACTAAATCTAGTTTAATTATTCACAAGATTACATCCCTGTAACATCTTGTAATAACTTCATAGATGAATTTCACTGGTATACCGAAGAACTTCATCATTAATAAAGTAACAAAATTTCTGACAGCACAGTAATTTGATTCCTTGCTTTTGATACTGTTTTAGAGAGTAGGGCAGAAAAGGAGGCAAATGTAGTTCAGGTAACAGCCTCAATTTAAAAAAACAAGCCAATTAAACATCTGTGATCTGAATCATGCACTTGAAAAATATCTGCATACATTTTTCAAAAAACTGATACATAATTTAGTTCACAAATACAGCAATGAAATATTGAGCTTTAAAATTTTACATGAATTTTTTTTTGTATATGATCTTGTCAGAATCTACATGTAAATGATGAACGTAGTAAGATCTTAAGTAATCTTGTGAAAGAAAGATTAATGAAGATTAGTGAGGCACTGTAAATAATTCAAAGGGCACTGTTTTGCAATTAAAATAATAATCAATTGCTTTCATTAATTTTTTAACCTCTACAGATCTTACCAGCATTAATTATTAGCAAAACAGATTACCATCCAGACGCATCCTACTTTGAAAACAACCACCCATGTCTGTAGAATGTGCACAGGTTACAAGGCAAATAAGACTTCAAGTCTTATATGTCAAGAACACTGTGTATAAATGGCAAAACAGACAGTTGACGACTTTACAAACTCCTGAAAAAAAAGGTATAAATTATATAAAAAATTACTTTAATTAAATGATTAAAATTATTTAAAAAGAGTCGAGGCAATTTAAATGTTCCCCAGCTTTTATAATGAACACAAACTTTCTCCCCAGAAACCTGTTACTCATTATTTCTGCTAAGTCAATGTGTAGGCTACTCACGATAGAACTATCCAAATTACCTTGTAAAATAGTATGTCACCACAGCCCCTGCTACTGTCATCTGCTGACAGGCTAGGATAAACTCGCTGATCCAGATGAGTCCCACTACATGGTACCACCACATGTATTTCAAAGGACCTGCCATCCGAAATTCAACAAATCCTTCTTCATTTGGCACAGGACTACCTAGAAATAAATGAGGTTAAAAAAGAAAACTATGCTTACATCAACTCATAATGAAGGAAGCATATGGTATTAGCAGTTCATAACCAGTTACAGCAGAAACCCCTCTAGTTTCTACTCACAGTTTTAAATGCCACATTTAGGAAGATTGCTCTTAAGAAAGAGCAATCACTTAACTATAATATCAGACTATATTGTGCTACAAATTTAGTGCCTGTGCAGCGGTCTGACTCAGAAAGTGAAGCACCGCGCTGAGACTTCCGGTGGTGACCATTTTCTGCACATAGCACAGCATGTGCTGTGAATGCACATGAAAACTAAAAATTCCACCAGCAATGAGAACAAGAACACAAGAATTCTATTGCCTCCAACCCTTGCTAAGAACTCAGGATATGAAAAATATTTATCTTGTATTACTGTGACATAGCTTTGTCCCTTGAAACACTGCTACTTTTGCATCAGTAGCAAACAACACATTTCAAAATTTTAAGACATTTAATAATGAATGACAGTCTCTGTTGCCTACAATGTACCACAAAATAACAGACTTTTTAAAAAGCATCTGCTGTGTTTTTTTTGCTGAAGTAACTAAGATTTAGACCTATAGGACTGATTAACTCTAGAAGCTCTTGTCAGACCCTGAATACAAACAAAGCTTTCACCTTCTATGTACTGAAGAGCAGGCAGGAGTTAGGAGTACATTGGCTGGTCTCAGAATACAGTGTACAAACAGCAGAAAAATCTCCCTAATGATTCTGGAATAATACTGCACACCTAAGGTACAAACAACTGAAAACTAAAATCACAATATTTGCATTGTGGGAGACAGTAATTGTGTGCAATGGCCCTTCCCTTACTGTGTATTCATCTGTGTGAGCACTATCTACAACACTTGGTGACTCCAAGATTATGCTGTCTTTAACTTGTGTGTGTAAAATTAGAGGGAATTATTTGAAGACTTGCTATAGCAGTTTTATTAATAGAGTCTCGTGGTTTGCAGCAAGCCAGCTTGCATCAAATCAAAAAGCCAGCCTAACACACAAAGCACCATGCTGAGGATGAAGACTCAAATGCACAATAACTTTCTTGAAACAAGTGTTCTGAAGTCAGGGAAGCAGGCAGGAATAGAAGCACAACAAGTGGGCTTTTTTCTTTCAGATTCCCACAGGCTTTTTAGTCAACTCTGCTTGAAATCATACAAAAATGAAGTGAAATTTATTTAAAGTAAGTGACTGCTTACCTGTAGTACCAAGAAAAAGCAGGACTGTGATCCAGTATGTCCAGAAGAGGATAAGCACAAAGAATGTCCAAAATGGCTGGAAGACTAACAGCGGCAGGTGAATGAAGACCTTTCCAGCCACATGGAACAAGGCAATGGTGAGAGCTACTCTTTTGCGCATAATTAACATGATCAAGAACAAGATAACCTAGAGGGGGAAGTTTCCAAATCACATTTTAGAGTACTGAAACAGAATCAAGATACTCTCTTCCACAGCTATGATATTCAAACACACTAAATTAACACATACTCTATCTATAAGATCACAAGATCAAAATGTAAAACCTCTATCAGCTTCTTCTGGTGATAAATTATTTTCCAAATCATACTTCTGGGGAATTCCATTCTCATAATTATGTATCTGAAATCACCATCAATCTTAAGCTGATAAGACCAGGTTCTATTCTCAATTATGTTTTACAAAGCAGCGAAATCAGCAAGTTTTAACCTTTAATTACCTTTAAGAAAGGTAATTTAAAATTTATATCTGACCATGGCACGGTAGTCTTACAGGATGTATGTATATATGTGTATTATAACATAGGGAGCAAGAATCTAGGGAGAGGTAATGGAGAGGAAATTTTGGATTAGGATGTAAAGCAACAAGAATAACAGAAGAGGGAGTCTACAATTCTTGTGAAGTTAGTCAAACATTGTCAGTCTTTGGTAGTAAATTCAGTGACTCTGAAATGAACAGCAAGGCCCAAAGAAGATAAATTGGTTCAATTAGTATTAGTATTTCAGTTCACAATGATTTGAGAACAACTTATTTCAGAAGTAGGCTAAGGACTTTTAAATACACTGAAATTACTAAGTACCTCTGAACTGAAAACCTAAGAAAAATCTCTTTGGATTGGCTGTCCAATATCATACCTATTCTTGGAAGTCCCTGTGGACATTTTACAGTAGATGAAAGTAGCTGCAGGTTTAGAAAGTCTCTCCTGACTCAAAATCAGGTATTAGAGAACAGTTCCTAGAAAGTCTCCCCTGACTCATAATCAGGTGTTAGAGAACAATTCCTGAAAGTTAAAAAAATAACATAATGAAAGAAAATCACTTTAACGGAAATAGTGGCAGAAATAAACTGTTCCAAAATGTGTGCAATACAATGCTTTCACCTGAATAAAAAACAGAGACCAACAGGAAGACAAGAACAAGAAAAATAGTACAATCATTAGCAAAGCATACCGTGAAGACTGTAGCTGCAATGGCATAGATTAAGAGAGCCTGAAGATTGTCTTTGGCTACTTGGGTCTCAAGAGCACCAGCGGATATTCGTTGTTTAGCATAGAGCCACCACAGGACTCCTGTACCACCTGTTTTAGTGAGAAAACAAAAAGGATAAATGAATGATCCATCTTTTGTGTGATACATACTGCCTAGTCCCAGAGAAATAAAACAGTTCTTTCCTTTTAACTCTAATCCGGTACTCAAGAGCACCAATGCTCAATCCAACAGGAACTTGAGAGGAGGGAGAAGTATCTAGTTTTCCTCTGTTGCCCTGTTCTCAAGTGAATATACTCCTTTCACAGTCTCGCCATACTATGACCACTTAAGAGACTTGCAGAACCTTGACTCTGTGTTTTAGGGTAAACATCATTGAAGGACTACTTCATGGGGAACCGTAGCAATAAATAGCACAGCTCCCACTAGACAAGTAATAAAAAAAACAAAAAGAAGAATAAATAGTTGTGTGGTAAGCTGTATGTATGAATGTAAATGTGTGTATAATAATGCAGGGAGTAAGAATTTAGGAGGAGGAACACAGACTTTGGATTAATATGTGAAATAACAACAACAAAACAAGGAGTCTACCCTTCTTGGGAACAGTAATCAAAACAAGAAGCATCAGCTTGATGCTGGAAACAGCACCTTATGATATGTAGCGTCAGATAATGTCTTGGACACTGGTTAAACATTAGTAAAAGGCACAGGAGGCAAATACAATGTGAGGTACTATCTTCTCACCCCTGTTAGGTTAATCCTAGCCTTATGGCCTGAAAAACATTCTCCTATTCTAGCTGCCTTTCCAAGGTAGAACTTTTCTTGAACACAGGTCTCCAGCCCCTCAGGGAGATAGTAAGTCCTATCTGGTACATTTCTCTTCTAAGTGCCCTTCTCTGTTCTGCTGGTATTTCTGAATCAAATGCATAAGCTTATTAGGGAGGTTGGACCAGATGAGCCTCTGTGGTTCCTTCCAACCTTACCCATTCTGTGATTCTGTGATCACATGTTTTTGCTGAACATACTCTGTTCAGGTCTAAAATGAAGAATCTCTTTTGACATCACCTAAACAAACAATCAAGACAGAATAAGCAGTATGTGTCGTAAAAGACAAGTTTTTATTCCAGCCCTGGAATGGATGAAACTTTTTAGAACATAGTAACAGATGCCAGTAAGGTAAGTCATTCAACTCTTTCACTCAACATGGTTGCTCAGCTTCTAAACAGAATATAAATGAAAAATATGCTATTTCTGTATTTTTCCTTTTCCCTGGTCATAGATTGTGAGGCCATTAATCAGAAAATCAAAGTGATCCTGAAAAAATATACATGGTCTGCCGGTTTTTCCCATCCACTGCAGTCATGAATTGCAAGAATTACATCACTAGTGCTTCCTAATATGATTATTCTATTTTTTTCCTTCCCTACAGTCATCTGCCCAGACAGTTTAGCTTAGCTACTGTCCTAGGTTATAGTGTA